>CM076584.1:456771920-456990547 GCA_034641835.2 Pinus albicaulis
AATGCAGATTTTACACCTAGTTGATGCATCATCGAGTGATGTTTAGCAGCTAAGGCAATTAACATTTTGATTGTATTTAATTTAGCTATAGGGGCGAAGGTTTCCTCATAGTCTATACCTTATTTTTTAGAATACCCCTTTGCAACCAACCTAGCTTTATATTTATCTATGCTCCCATATGCTTTAAATTTAGGCTTGTATAGCCATTTGCAACCTATGGTTTGTTTGCCCTTAGGTATTTCAACTAACTCCCAAGTTGTGTTTTTAAGTATTGATTCATGTTCCTCTTCCATGGTTACCCTCCATTCATTATATTGATTGGATTCTTTAAAACTAGAGGGTTCAAGAACATTTAACATGCTAGTTATAAAATCATTTTCCCTATATCTTGCTGGCAATTGAGTTTTCCAACCTGATCTCCTGAGTGTTGGAATGGCATCAAACCTGTTTTGATTATCCCTTCATGGACTTAGCTTGATGACTATATCTGTACCTTCTAATTCTTCCTTTTCCTGCTACTACTTCTCATGGTTGTCTCTTGTTTCATCACTCCCTTCTTCCACCAACAAAGGAATGTCCCATTATTTGTTTTTGTTTTCATTTTTTCCATCATGAACCTGCTCATGAAAAACTACATCTTTACTCGCAAAAACTTTATGAGTAGAGGGATAAAACAATTTGTAAGCTTTAAATTCAGTACAATACCCAAAAAAAGTTCATTTGATGGCCTTTGAATCCATTTTCTTCCTATCCTCCATTGGAACATGAGCAAAAGCTTTGGATCCAAAAACTATTAAATGTTTAACTGCAGGTTTAAATCCTAATAAGGCTTCAAAAGGAGTTTTAAATTCAAGACTTTTTATTGGACTCTTGCTCTTCAAATACACTACAGTATTTATCACTTCAACCCAAAATCCATGAGAAATATTCCTATCTTTCAGCATATTGCGAGCACACTCCACCAGGGTTCTATTTTTCCTCTCTGCAACCTCATTTTGCTGAGGAGTGTGAGGTACTGTAAACTGTTGCAGTATTCCATGGTCTTTGCAATATTTGCTGAAATAAACCTTCCTGTATTCTCCCCCATGGTCCGAGCAGAGAATATTGATGAATTTACCTATCTGCTTCTCAATCATGCTTCAGAACTGTTTGAAATATTCAAAAGTGTGACTCTTTTTACTAAGAAAATATACCCACGTGAATCTTGTACAGTCATCAAAAAATAATAGGAAATAATAAGCACCTCCCAATTACCTTGACTACATTGGCCCACATAAATCAATGTGGACCGACTCTAATATATCTCTCTACTTTCTATCTACATTTATAGGAAACTCATCTTTGTGCATCTTCCCAAGAGCACATGCTTCATAGTCAACATGAATATGCTTTAAACCAAGGAGACCATTTACCATACATATTTTCTGAAGTAGCAACAAATCGTTGAAATTAATATGGCCAAATCTCTAATGCCATAAATATTCTATAGTCATACCTGATGATGTCAATGCTTGATGTGGCACACTTCTCAAATTCAGCTTGTAAAGACCACCCACTCGAATTCCTGTTGCAATTGTGTTCACACAATCCAGCAAATCCTTAACAACACAATATGAATTAAAAAATTATACCTTATGGTTTTGATCTATTATCATTGAATTAGAAATCAGATTCTTATTAGTTTCGGGTACATACACCATGTTTTGAATGTGCCTAATATTTCCATCATGCAGTATTACGGGAACATTACCATGTCCTTTGATTTGGTACCCTCTGTCATTGCCATGGTAGATTTTTTCTCCATTGTTGGTTTCTTTGAAGTCTTCAATCCATTGTATGTTACTTGTCATGTGGGTGGATGCTCCTGAATCCACACACCATGTATCTGATTCATCCTTCTCATCAGAATCAACCATAATAGTCTGAGGCCCTGGTTATGGTCATCATTAGCAAAGTGTCCTGCATGTCGCTTGTATCTCTATTGACCTTCATCAAACTTGTTCTTTCAACAATGTTTAGCCATATGGCCAATTTTACCACAATAGAAACATTTTATTATTGAATCATTTCTATTTGATGACATACCTTGAGATGGAGTCGTCCATTTTTGTGGTGTACCTCCACCTCTCTGTACTCCATTTTCCTTCCCTTTAAAGGGATTCTTCTTCGCCATTAAAGTAAGATCCGACTTATGGGTTTCAGAGTCATCCGCCTTTCCTCCTCTTGCATCAGGATCCATGTCAATTCTTCAAATTCAGGGGCTTTCTCTCTTTCATTCAAGAATGTGATAAACATTTGATAGTTGTCAATCATACCATTCATAGTAATTGTTACCAAATCAATATTACTTACTGCCTCTCCTATGTCGCCAAGCTTGTCTTTGAGGTTCTTGATGCGAGATATGAACGCAGATACTATTTCATTATCCTCCATTTAAATGGAGAGAATATTGCATTTCAGGAATAGTAGGCGATTTGTATTTATGATTTCGTACAGATCCTTGAGAGTTTTCCAGATCTTGTTTGCTGACTTTCACTCTCTGGTGTGAGGGATAATGCAGTATTTGATTGCCGTTTTCAACATCGTTTTCGCTTTTTTCTCCCTATTCTCCCTATCTTGTACTATGACAGTTGTTCCGCCTCCTACAACTATATGTTTCAATTCATCACCAATCACGATCCCCCATACACTATGCCCTTCTAGCATAGTCTGCAACTTGAATTTCCAATTAGAATAATTGGAACCTTCGAGCTTATTTCTCTTGTTCAAGTATACCTGCATCATTTTATTATTCATCCTGATACTTTTAAAAAAAATGACTTCCAACAATTCACAAAAAAACGGATCCACCCCAAATCCACAATAAACAATGTCAAGAAACAGATCTACCTGGTCTTCGACCACTCTGGCAGGTTTCTCTGCACACTACACCACGGGCCCATGGCTCCTCTGCCACGAACTCTTCTGCTACGAGCTCATGGGATCCTTTGTCACGGATCACGCTTGCAACGATCCTCGCGCAATTTACCAGTGATCTACTACTGCCTCTTCTATTACGGCTCATCAGCTCCTCTAGCATGATCGCACTGGCTCTTTAAGCATGAGCTCTTTGGCTCAATAGGAAGAACCTCTCTGGCTCAACGAGCATGAGCTCTCTGGATCAACGGAGCTCCACAGCACGAGCTCTCTGGCTCCATGATGCCCCACAACACGAGCTCTTTGGCTCCTCCAACACGAGGACACTGGATCCTCTTTCACCTTCACAGCCAAGTCAAGAGCACTCGAAACCCACTTTGATATCGCACTAGTCGTGTTGGTTAAAATCATCGTAAGTGTCTCACTGATCAGTGTCGGTTTTCCACGCAATTTCACGCTGATTTCAGAGATCAGTGATGTTCTCTGGCAAGGGTCCACGCTGATTTCAGAGATCAACGATGTTCTCTAGCACTGGTCTGCGTTGATCGGCACTTCTGTGTGTCCAACGAACGCATTGATCGACATTTCCTTCAAATAAAAAAAAACAACCCCACTCAGGCCACCAGGGGCTTCTCTCTTGCTGCCTGGACACTCATAGGGATCAAAGCACTCTAGCTTTGATTCAACCCTAGAGCTCTGATACCATGATAAAAATGGCAGGATCAAATTTATTAAGAAATATTGGTTAGCTCTACAATTAGAGACTACACCAGGAGGGACTTTGTCCGTAGGTTACTCTACATTTTCATTACAATACAAACAATATATAACTTACATGCATATAGGGAAGTTAGAACCAATAACTAATAAATAGGAACAAACTCCTAATCTAAGGTTCTGGTGACTCGACTCTGTCTAATTAAGTTTCTCCATTATCTTCAACATAAGAAAGAGAGCATACATTGGTAGTCTCTTTAATGGTTAACATTTGAGGTGCATGACAAAGTTTAAAGAAAACCCATCCAAAAGGAAAATCCATCAACCGTGGATAAGTATATCTTCATTCCCTGGAAGATAGTGAGATCCAATTCAGAAGTCCTAAACTATGGTAATAAATCAAGCTTAGTATCAATGTCCCAAGGAAGGAAACATAAATGTATTTGGTTTCACTTGCGATTAAATTTTTCCAAGTACATAATCTTCAAGATGATGAAGATGTTCGCATAAGCATGATGAAGGAACTCATATATCAAAGATGACCTTGATGCCATAAGAAGGGTTATAGTCATGAAAGGTTCTCTGATGTTATAGTAGAAGGAAGTGGTTGATCTTCCCAATTTAAGAGGGAGCATGATTAAAAGGAAAGAGTACATATCCCCAATTAAGAGGGAGGGCATATTATGATAGTCATGATGGACACTTTGAAGAAGAAATCATAGAATGAATGAAAGTACTACAATGTATTGAGAATGTCTTGATGTTGTTGAAGAAATGAAAGAAGAAAAACTTCTTACTAGTTGCATATGAATAAACTAACATCAGGATGATTGATAAACCCTGAAGATTTGTGTTTACTTGTATATATATTTTGATAGTGTATTGTTAATTAGGGTTTGTGTTTGAACAGGTAAATCTCTCCATAAATATTTTGAACACTCTATAGCATCCTTGGACAAATGGATATACCTAGTTTATTAGGTAGAGATGAAGCATATAATGGCAGATGCTTGTGATGACATATGGTCGGCCTACGTGTGTTTGATGTCTAGATCCCGATAGGGAGGGTGGTGTCGGTCTTAGAACTCTAACCTTGGATACACACCTAGATCCTTGGTTTGATGGTTAGTTAGCAAGTTTGATGGTACTTAGACTAGTTGAAAGCTTTAGTCCATCTTAGTCCCACTCGGATAGATTACCCTTGTCAGGAATCTAATCCGCAACATTGAGAGTGTTAGAACTCTTCATAGTTCATTTTGAGATCTTCCATGTACCTCTATATACATGTAACTATGAATACCTCCCTTGTTAAGAGGGATTATTGAAGAATGTAACTAGTGCCAGTCTTCATAATTGTTAGTGAGTCGTGATGTAATATATTTGTCAAAATAAATTTATTATTATTATTATTATTAATTTGACTTATTAAAGCATGAGTTTCATGCTTGGGTCAATAGTCATATTTTAAGTCTCCATTATAGGCTTCTAGGATTTTTCTATTGAGTCAAAGTCAAAATTTGATGTAATAAACCCTTCTTGGGAACATGATAGAAAAATATTTAAGTGTCAATTAAAGTCCTACCTCTCCTCCATCAAGTCAGCCTTGGTCTCGTTGCAATTCGAAATCAAAATTAATCCTCTACAAGGCAGGTCATTAAATTATTCATGTTGGCCTCAATACAGACATAAACCACTATATATACCCTAATGAAGTCGTCCAAATGGTGAAGATGTGAAGTTCGTATGGGCTATAGGCAACGAAGTTAGAACTGCAGAAAGGTTTGGTTTTGGATCACATACAAGACAAAAAAGTACAAAAGGGTGACATAAACTCAAAATTGAAATTCTTAACAAGAACAAAACCCAAAAATTTTATGTGATTACAAATTGTGAAGTTTCTTTGTATCGAGGAAGAAGAAATTGTTCTGTATGAAGAAGGATTTTTTTTTTATATATAAAGAAGACTATTTCAACTGAAAAGGCTAACTTGATGGATTGAGAGAAGTTTAGGTTCAGGTCTTGGTTGTCTCACTATCATATGAATCTACTGAAGGAAGATTTCTTGACTGGGTTTTACTCTACCTAGGGTTTTTTCCCTAGTTGTGTGCCTACATCTTGTGTCCTCTTTTTTTTATTGTTTGGCATTTATCTTGATGAAAGAAAAAGATAAATAAGAACTAACAAGCACATAAGAATTTTCACAAGTAAATTTAAAATGTCTAAGAGAAATATAATACACTAAATTTATCAACAGGAAGGAGAGAGGAAATCAAAAATTTTCCATAAGGTTATGATAAAACATCGTCACAACAATAAGATATTCTCACTTTATTCTAACGACAGACAAATCCTGGTACAACATGTGGATTTGGAACATGAACTTGTTTCATATTTTCATTCCTTTCTTATGGATCCGATGCCCAATAGATCAGTTGTTATCCAACAAATTACCTCGCATATTCCTAACCTTATTCATCCTTTCCAAAATGAGGCTCTGATGAGAGAAGTTTCGTTTACAGAAGTAGAAGAAGTAGTGATGAAGATGCCAAAAACTAAAGCTACAGGACTCAACAGCTTCAAAATGGACTTCCTTCAAGCTTTTTGGCCCTTTATAAGCTCTGAAGTGGGTGAAATGGTCAAAGAATCTCGCTGCTTCTAAAAGGTATTCCCAACACTTAATTCCCAATTATTGCAGAGTATATATGCTAAGTGGTTTTAATTTAAGTTATCTCTATAATGTTGTTTAGAATATGATATCAACGGTCATTGTGAACCACCTTAAACCTATGTGAATAATATCATTTCTCCATAGCATACATATTTTTTTGAAGGTTTCCAAATCCTTGACAGGATTGTGGCAGTTCATGAGGTTATCCACTCTTTAAAGAAATCCAAGAGGATTGGAATGCTTATAAAGTTAGACCTCTCCAAATATTATAATTTCTTAAATTGGGATTACCTACTCGAAACTCTACAAGACTTTGGGTTCTCATCTTAGTGGATCACTTGGATCAAGTCCATCATATCTACTCCCTTATTCTCCATCTTTTTGAGTGGTTCTCCAACCATAGCCTTTAATCCCTCTAGAGGTTTATGCCAAGGCAACCCAAGTCTATCCCTTCTTATTTATCTTTTCTATGGAGGGATTAGGAATATATCTTACGTTGGTTGGGTGTTAGGAGATTATCAGGGGAATTCATCTTTACTGTAATGATTTACCTATCACCCATCAATATTTTTTGATGATATTATGTTATTTGGCATTCTCGTTGTTGGAGAGACTAGGGCTTTGGAAACCATTCTCAATGACTTCATGGAGGCTTCAAGTATGGTGATAAGTGTGGGAAAATAAAATATATATTTCTTTAACACTAATGTGATTTTCCAACGACATTTAGCTCACCTCATAATTTTCCATATAGGAAAACCTGCTGCTAAATACTTGGAAGCTCCAATGGTAGAGAACTCTTTGTGATCAACCTTTGGCAAGGCTTACTTCAAAAGATCTCCAATAAGTTATAAAGTTGGGAATTTTAGTCTCTTAATTTGGTGGGTATATTGGTACTTCTTAAGTTTTTCCTCCAAGATCTTCTAATTTACCAATTCTATATTCAAATACATCACTACCCTCTATGGATATTTTCTCTGGAAAGGAGAAAAAAGAAAAAATAGTCATTGTTTTCTTAGGAAAAGCTTTGCATCCCCAAGCTAGCTAGAGGTTTGGCTCTGAGAGACCTATAGGTCTTGAATAAGGCATTTGGATTTAAACTATGGTGGATATGGATCAAGAGAGGAAATTAAATTTGTAAACAAATTTGGGATAGGAAATATGGCCACACCTCTTCTTAGTTGGAAAAGTTAAGACCTACAAAGCATCCCTTAGGCTACTTTATATGGAATTTGGAATAGGCCAACCAAATTCTAATCCAAAATTACACCATATAGGAAATTAGGAATGGACACACTACCCTCTTCTAGAAATATTCTTGGCAACAAATGTTGTGTTTGGGGGACCATGAGCAACTCAAAGGGTTAGAGGCATTTACTTCAGAGCTGGTGATTGGAACACATAATCTCTCACATTCAAAAGTTGCTCCATTCTATTCATCATGTCAGGGCTTCCCAATCTTGATGAATGGGCAACAAAGCAGCTAACTTCTTGGCTAACTTGGGGTGTCAATATCAATACATTTGTCTATCATAAACATCTTTTGAAGAGGTTTTGTCTAGCTAGAGGGAACCTATTCAACTCATACTAGATGTAGAAATAATTCCCCTAATTAAGGTGTTAGAAGAAGGGATGTTGGAGGTTTAAGGGGGAGCTCGCCACCCCACCGCCTCCCACAACATTTTAATAGAAGGGGTGGCATGACAAACCCTCCCCATGCAACACACATGCAAACTACATACACTAATATTCACTCAATTTTCAGTATTTACTACACCCGAATATTCTAGGAGGAGACACCTTACTCTCTAACTTTTATGGTATCTATAGGCTTCTCCCCCACTGCAAGTGGGACTATTCACTTGGGTGTATGATAGAGGAAGGTATGAATTTTATCATAAATTTGAAAAATTATGGCGTATTTTGTGGGATTTCTATCATGTTTGAATGTTGGCTTATTGTTTTTGCTATAAATTAACATGTTCCTTCTTTTTAGGTGACATGGTTTCTAGGTTCAGAGGTCCTCGACGCAGGCACTTGTAGCTAATAAATGGTTATGGGATAGGCTTTGGGCATGTATGGGTTGCACATATCAAGACATCAATGAAAATATTGGATCTTGATGTTGTAGGAAACAGTGGCACTAGTCTTTCTTCAAGTTATATGACCTCGTCAGTTCAAGTTCAAAAGGTTGGTCTTTATAGGGTGTTGTTTTATTCTTCTTGTTAAGAAACTTCATTGCCTATTTCAAGTTTAGCTGGTAAATGTTAGAATAATATATTTTGAGCTCAAATGGGTCAGGTAATGGCCTAAATTATGGCTTCTCCAGGTGAGTATTAGACCCTGACATGAGTATTTCATATGTCTTTCATCTTCCTACAACTTCCTTTGTTTATTGGACTTAGCTTCCTTGGAATCCCAAAACCCCTTAGGTTTTGATTTTATCTAGCTTTCTCAGTGTTAATCCTTTAAGCCCTTAGGTGATGTGGGTAAGCCATATTTTTTGGCTATTTTTGTTTTGGAGAAACATGCTTATATAGTGAATGCGCAGTTGTCGGGGGTTGTGGATGGAGGTCCTCAGGGCAGGTTGCATGCCCAAGCTCAAGCTCAAGATGTTGCATTCATATTCCATTTTGTCACTCCCCTGAAATTCGCAAGGAAATTTTCCAACTCAAAGCCCTAACCACCAATGATTTTTAAGCATACTCTGATTCAAAAATCCAACCAAAGGTAGCGAATTGGGTTCCTAAGGATCTAATACATGAACTCAATCCCCCTCCATTAGTAAATAAAAACACTTCTAGTCAAGGTCTTGAAGGAGAAGCATGATTACCAAAATGTGATAATTTTGTCTCTGAATGAAATCAAGCAAGTGCATCGTTATCAATACTCTTGTCTTGCTAGTTTGGATGTATGGCTAGGTCACCTGTATAGTCATCTTCAATGTGACTCAAAACCTCTTACTCCAATTGGAACAAGTGGTTGGGATCTGGCCCCTATTAATTTTTCAAACTCTTGATGTTATATTGTACCTCTTAGAAGTTATTTTCTTTCTTTATGTAGTCTAGTCTATGGTAGTTATCAAAAAATTATGAGTATTAGATATTTATGTTGAATTATCTGAACTTCAGTCAACAATCAAAATATTTGGTTTCCCTAGAGGCATATTGAGCCCAAACATTACATGAACAAAAATAATTTTGATGATGAATGACGAAATATTGAGGCAATAGAACTTCAAATCACAAAGAAAAAAATAAGAAATTTTGGAGAGAATCATAGTGGGCCCTTTTTTTAGGAAAAAAAGTTAAATTTGACTCAAGATCAAGTCAGCAAGTGTGGTCAAGTTTTTTTGGGCCATTTATTTTGATGGATGGTACATTAGCACAAGCTTAGAAAATAGATATATCAGAGTTGTGACACCAAGAATGAGGATAATTAACAACAATAAAGGAGTATCAAAAATTGCAGGATATTAGAACCAAGATATCATGTGTGAGATCAATTGGCTAAAGATTAGAGTGCAAGAAAATTAAAGACACTTTTCCAAAGTTGGAGAAGATAACAACTAGTTCATAAAGGAACAATTGTGAGTAAGCTAACAAGTTTCGGGAGTTTGAATGAGTACTCTTAACTATAGGTGTGATTGTATAAGCGTAAAAAACTTAGCCTATTTAAGGGTGGAAAATCAAATAGATGTGGTTTGGGTAGATATTGTAGAATATTGTGTCATGTTTTAGATACATCCTTTTGTTGTGGCTTGGTGAATGAAAGTTTTTCATTTACTGATGGATTGGTTTGTGCTGGAATTAAATGAAATGAGACCCATTTTCAATTATTGTTCCATTATGTTTTACAATGATGATATTATTTTTTTTAGTTCATTATATGTTGTGTTGCATGAAAAAATTCTATTTATTTAGATGTCATGTGATGTAGGGGCATTAGACACTAGCCAGCAATGTAGGAAGTTTTGTCCACATGTTGTGGCTAGGAGGGTTCAAAATCATTTGAATTTGTAACAAGAAGGTGTCAATACCTTAGCTGTTTGTTGCATTAGATTAGTTAGAGTCAGTAGAAGTCGAATAGTTTGGTTCAGTCCATCTGTCATGTTCAGTTATTCAAATAATGTAATTAATTTTTGTTAGAAGATAAATGGTCCTCACCGAGGAACTGAAAAGACACATTGTAATGCATATAAATTGTATCCCCTGGATGTGTTGAGCAGGAGAGATTTCCGCAGAAAAGGTTGGTGTCGAGCAATTGCTTCCTGTTGAATAAAATTCAGTGCTTGTTGATTATCTATTTGTCTTGAATTGATCTTTATGTGAGAATTTGTTTAATTGCGAGGTGATTGGAACACCATCCTGTGTAGAATTGTTGGATAGAGTTGTTGTATAATCTTCGCATATCTCTATCCATTGTTTTCTCTTGAATTGTTCGAACAAGCTCCGTTGAATTAAATCCCCGGAAGAAGCCATAACCGAATGCATTCCACCTTGTAACAAACTTACATTGTGAGTTCGTAAAGGCACCCACCGCAAGCTTTGTGGAAATTTCCCACTCGTAGAAGAGTCTATGTATGATTGTGGTCGTTGAGCTCTGTCCCGTGGTAGTGAAAACCCCGCTTCCAAAGAATTATTTTGGTTGGTTGCGAACTGAGAATGCTATCCCGAGAGTTGAACCTGAGTTAGTGAACCAGAGTAGTTTGATCGCACCGCCTTTGCAGGATAAGCTGTATTTGAGAATTTGGAGCGATCCCATAGACTGGCTGACACGTGGCATAAGGCGGGTTTCCAAAACCGCTCTCATCGCGCGCTAACGATCGATGGTTAAGTCAGTGCGATATCCGCGTACACCGTCCGATCTGGAGGCTGGCTATCGAACGGCGATCGCCCTCAGATATTCTCGGGAGATAAGCCAAGGCATGGCGTTAAAAAGTGTTAAAATCTGCATTGTATGGTGGGCCCGAGGCCTAAAGTTGTTTATTTAAAAAGCGTCGGGTTATTAATATAAGATACTGAGGGGTGACAACCTTAGTACAAGGTTCGACGAGAGAATTAAGGTTCGGGGATACATTTGAAATTCCAAAGGTTGCTGAATGTATTTATTTGTCAATTTATCCGAAATTGATAAATAAAATTACAAAAGAGTTGAGGAAAACTAAGTGGAAATTGAACTGATTTAATTCAAAAAGAAATGTTGACAGAGCTCCAATAGAGACCAGCTCTCCTTGTAGGGCCCGAATTCAAATTTGTTGCTGTCAATTGTGGTATCAAAGCTATTTTTGAGTTATTTTTGCAGAGAATTAACATGGCAATCCGAGTTGGTAGAGGTGCTGGCAGAAGGAGACTCGTTGCCAATGCAGAAGTGTTGGAGATCTTGTAGAGGGTCCAAGCGGGGTTCCCATGTTTTGGACAGATTAGCAAGACCAAAATATGAGACAACATCAGAACCACTTTGGGATCCTAGGATCTAGCCCTCCTGGATCTGGAGAGGGATCTCTCCAAATAGAGTAAAGAATGATATATCTTTGAAAGCTCAAAATAAGGTATTAGGCTAGGTATGAAGCACAGAGGGGGGGGGGGTTTAAAATGATTTGGTTGGTTGGTTGTTGAGTTGAGTCACGAGATCATAGACTGAGAAGGTAATGGGAAGAAAGGAGCAGGGCATTAGGACGTTTCAGCAAAAGAGGATAGGTCAAGAAAGTGCCATCCATTGGGCTATGGAGTCATGAAAGGAGATTACTTACAAACAACTGGCCAAGGCTTTTAAAGGGCAAGTCATCTATACTAAAGGATCCTTTAGATAGATGGTGGGATGGAACAAAAAGGAAAGAAGGTGAAAGAAGGAAAAGAAACCCAATTTCCATCTATAGATTGTTGGGTATGTGTTATATTCTTTCCACGACTAAACACGCGTCCATGGTTTTGTCCTTAATTTATTTGGTGGGTAGTCTCGTCCATGGTTTTGTGCATGGTTTTGCACATGGTTTTGGGGTCCGTGGTTTTGGCCTGGTATTTTTGTATTTTTGTAGATCCGGCCAAGGGAACTACGGTTATGTTCTAATCAAGGGTTAATGGATTGGGGTTTATGTATGCTCCGGCATGTATATATATGTGTTGTAACACTAAAAGGAATATAATGAAAAATCAAGCTGGTCGTCCCGATTTGGGATCCAGGGGAAAATCTCTGTGTTTATCTATTTTATGTTTTATGCTCTCGCTATTGTTTATTTTCTGTTATAAGATTCGTGTGTAGATAATTTATGTTCGGGGTTAAAACCTACATAGATCGAATTCGGTCGTCGGTTAACTCCAGACCTATGGACATACTCAAAGGAAACTTTCAATGAAGGGACAAAGGGGAAGCTTATAGATCGGACCAGAGGTCATTTAACTCCAAGTCATCTTTAGCATGCTCCAAGGAAAAACAAAGATAAGTTAAACAGAGTCGGGGTCTGTAGATCAGAGAAGGACTTTGAACCTTAAATGATTTGACACCAGCAAGATATCTTAGAAAGGCCATCTAGTCGCACAAGGATCCTAGTGGATAGGGCTAACTCTAATCCCCAGTGTTCCCAAATCTTCCAGCTTAAACCCAACAAGAAAAGCTGACAGAAAACCTCGAATTCACACATCGGTAATGAGGAAATAGCATCACTTCTGTTGGTTAAACATGAGTCCTCTTAGTTTCACTATCGAATGAGTAAACATTAAAGAGCGAGGAGAGCGAGAGACATAGGGTACCTAACGAGGTAAATCCTATGCCATATTTGATGCGTGCGGAAAATGAACGGCCTTAGCATAATGTAAAATAAACGATGCAAAGAGAAACACAAAATGGTAATAGACCAGGATCCTGTGAAATTGCTTGATTAATTGATGTGAAAAACCAGTCACATACACTGAGATCAATGGCTAATACAGTCAGAACTCTCTCTTCCCAGCCTACTACATAACAACTACTCAACTACTCCCTCCCAATATTGTTCTAACAGTCAAAATGAATCCCTCTAACAGCAACAACAACAACCGAACAACAACCCTTTATAATTTTTTCTTGGGGATTCTTATAGGAGAAGAGAATAACAATAGTAGATGATATTCATTAAATGGATCTCATTAAGACAGAGTGGAGAAATAGATCATGCCCACTCTCTTTAATGGCAATCTGCATCGCTGTAAGTACTCTATAGTATGGTTTGGGAGTCTCTTGTCAGGTCGGCTTTGACCTCTGATGTTTCGTGAAGTCCTTCTGGCTGTAAGGCCCTCTGTTCTGTCTTCTGAAGCAAGTAAGGTGACTAAAAGGTCTTCAGGTCTCCATGCTTCCATAACTGTAGTCCTGACAGTCTTTAAGAAGTTTCTGTCAGAGTAATTAACTGTTTCTAGGCTCGAGGAGGCATGGAGACTGTTGTAGGAAGGTGTACCTCTGGAGAAAACGCGCTCTGCTGTTATGTAGCACTGATATGACTTGCTGGTGCACTCTTTGGTCTGCAAACTACACTTTATCCTTTGAATTCAGGATTAGGCGCTAAATATTTGATTGACAGGCCCAAATCCCTCAAAAATGCTTCTGCTGTTTCACTTTGCCGCTGCTGTAACGACCTCTCTGTGCTCCGACTCACAATGGTTGTGATTACAGAAAACAAAGTGAATTAATCGCTCTGTATACCCTACACAGTAAAAATGAACCAATTATAAAATACGGGGAGGGGTGGAAGGAATGTTGTGGAGGCCTGGAGGAATGGTGGTGGCAACTGTGGAAATGGTGGATGCAACGGACAGTGGTGGAGAAATAACGCTTTAGTGCTAAAGCACCAAAGCTTAAACCTTGGGCAAATACAATGGAAAACATAGAAAATGAAAGAAGCGGGGCTTATGATGTGGGACCCGGCATGGGCAGAGGGCAATTAACTGCGGACCGCTAGATCATAAAAAGATCAACGGTGGAGATAGCGTCGGAGGATCGCAATCGCAAAGGGCGGAATGGTGGCACCATTTGAAAATTGCAATTGCGATTGTGCGATTGAGCGCTGGCCTTGGATCATGGGACCAGACCAATGGCCCACATTCAATCGGAGGGAGATGGAGAGGGGCGATGGAGCGATAATGCGATTAGCGCTGGGCCGTTGGATCTGGAGCCAGATCGACGGCAGAGATTAAATCGGCGAGGACGAAGGTTGGTGCGATGAGTGGGAGGCGATGAGATCTGGGTCGTTGGATCTCGAGAGATCAACGACAGAGATCAAATCGGGGATCGCAATCGCAAAGGGCGAAGGGTGGCACTGTTAAGAACTTGCGATTGCGGTGGAGCGATTAAGCGCCAGCCGTCGGATCTGGCGGGAAGATCGACGGTTCAAACATGATCGGAGGGGCGAAAGGGGAGGAGCGATGGGCGCGATGTGATTAACGCCGGGCCATCGGATCCTAACCGATCAATGGTCGAGATCGTGGCGGAGGTCTATAGACCAAAGCCCAATCGCATCGGGGATTTTAAGTTAACAAAGAAATGCGCTCGCCCGACACCTCCGATTGCGATAAGCGCCCGAGGCTTAAGCGCTTGGTCCTGGGTGCGGGGCATATGGAGGGGAAGTGGTTAAGGGGCTAGCCGAAAGGGGCTTAAGCCTTATATGAAAAATGAGTGATTTTGGGCCTATTTTCAATGCATTTTAAGGCCAAAGAGGGGTAACGGTAGAGGAAAAAGGGGTTATTAGCCAAACAAAGGGCATTTGAAGGGTTTAAAAGGGGAATTAGGATGATTGCGAAGGGTAAGAAGGGAATTAGAAGGGGAGACAAGGGGATGAAAACAGAGTTTTAGAAGGGATGATATAAGGGGAAAAAAGGAGTCCTTTTGGGCATTTCTTCACAAAGAGAAAGGCTTTATAACTGGAAACAGCAGTGGGGATTTATCAAAGGACAAGGGTATAAGGAGGCTTCAAGGATGATGTGTTTTCAGAGGGAAATGCATTTCTTGAAGGCTAAAAAACATTTTAGCCCCCTGTTTTCTTGTCAAAAAATTCATAGGGGGCTAACAGTGGCTCCACATGGGGATGGCTTCTTCTTGAAGGAGTCAAGAATTCAGATAGTGATCTTTGGTGTAGGCCAGATGCCTAGTACTTGACCCATCCATTTTCTTTCTTGGATCAGCTGCCACAAATCATGAAGACATCATATCAGCAGTAAAATTCTCCCAAACAACTACCTACCCGCACTATAGTCCTACATTTTTTCTTCTGGGTGCATTTGGACTTGCAGACCCTTTACATCATCAATTTTTACAAACAGGAAAATAAACCTATTCTACTTCTACCCTTATTACTCCCTGAGACCAGATTAGACTGTTGGCCTCATAGCTTCTCTACCTAATCTAATATCTGCTAGGATTAAACTGTCTAGTAGATTTCCTCTCTACATTCTAAGACAGAAATTGAAAAACAGTCAAGCCAGGATTAGATTGTCTGGCTTGTTGGGCTTTGCAAAAATTAAAACAACTGACTACATGCTCATGGGCTGAGCTTTATTGAACTTTTCCTACCTACCCTACTCTAACTGGAATATTTACAAGTCTATCTTACAAACAATGTCTTCCAATGTAACCAGTCCATCAAGTGATCCCATGATTGGTATTTCTTGCTCAAATCCTTGAGCAGGCTGGATAGGCAGGGTAGCTCCCACTCTTTTTGTTCCATAATAGCAGCTTTGTAAAATTTCTTTCTGTTTGCAAAATGCTGCTCAAAAAGACCTTTGATCCTTCTTCGAATGTTTGCAGGAAATGAACATACGGATCATGAAAAGATACCTGGCTATGAATATCTGGTAGGCCGACTTCAACCGGGATCTCTTCTTCTTCCACTGGATGAAGAAAAAGAATGTCTTGGGGTAGAGTTTCTCCTTCATCTTCTGAACTGGAGGACTCATCGTATATGGCAGTGTTGTCCTCTTGGAGCTCTGAGATGTTCTGATCAGGTAGGCTTAGCTCTGTGAAGGGATCCATATATTCTTGAGCAGGAGTTTGGTCTATTGCTTCCTCTATTTCAAGAGAAGGCCCTTTGTTTTCATTCTGCTCAAAATCTTATGCTCAACTTAATGTTCCTAAATTGAGGTCATAAATTGTCAACCAGGGTTAGTAAACTGTTGAAGTGAAGTGCACTATATGTGCCTAGGTATTTGTTTCTCACTACGTTGTGTTTAGTGTTTTTCCAATGTTTTTGGTTTTGTGTTTTTATTCTAAGAGGGAAAAGAACTAAGTGTTGGTAAAGAGAAGTTGTTGGTCACACTAAAACAGAGCAAAACCTATTCTAAACTATGTATGGCACTTGAGAACAGAAAATGAAAAATTTTAACAAGAAAAATAACTCATAACATGGATTCAATAACTCATAACATGAACTCATTCCAATTCATTCATTAGAAATATGTTGGAATAACTTGAGAAAAGGATAAGTTTAATGCAATGAGGTTCTTCTAAGTAAACAACAATCTACAATATCACAGAGAAAATCCCATCCATGGCTAGAAATTTGTTGGAACACATTTGGAAAATATAGTCTGCAACATAGTGAGTGACTCTATTCTAAATTATCCTATGACACTGAAATTAATCCATTCTGCAACTCAAATTGTCACTACTAAGCCTCATTCGAAAGTTAGAAATATTTTGGAATAGTTTTGGAAAAAAAGGCTATTTGTAAAATTATAAGAGATTGCAGAATAGTCAAGGCCTTGAACTGATATCACTAATTCCTGTCCATATGATGATGTGTTGGAAGAGATTAATAACAAGAGTATTTTGTAAATAATGAAGGCCTTGAAGTCTAATGGAACAAAACTAGCATACAACTAACTAATGAAACTGGAAATACATTAAACAGAACTGAACAAGAATGCAATCAATCAAACTTGAAATACAGTGAACAGAATTGAACTAGAGTGCCATTAACCTCTGGAGTTTTACAACTAAACTAAAGTGCAACTAATCACTGAAATACTACAGCTCTATCTCATTCGGTGTTAGTGATATTTTGGAACAATTCATAAGAGCAAGACTGGCTGTAACAATTGATGTCAGTGAGCATAAAAATATGAAGTTCAGAAAAAAAATGCAACTAGACTCTAAAACACCACAACTATGTCTCATTCAGTGTTAGTGATATTTTGGAGTAATTCGTAAGAACAAGACTAGCTGTAACATTTGATGTGAATGAGCATAAAAACATAAAGTTCAGAAAACTACTTGAACTAGGAATGAAACAAGGCTAAAGTTACTTATCTAAACAATATGCACAGAGCTTCTCGGGCAGTAGGGGCCCTCTACCACCGGATTAGCATACAAATCTCCTCAATATTGCCTTAGATCATGCAATGAAGTTGAATGTCTTTCATTAAAGAGAAAATTCTTCAGAAACAGAGTATTACGGACTTTTGAGATCTAACAACAAAACATCAATCTAGCTAGTTGTCTCTCGGTCTCCCGAGTCATTCTTATAAAAGAAATACATAACTACCCTTGAGAGGAAATAGGGATAAGTGTCTTTCCCAATTAAAATCAAATTATAACTCTTGTGGAAGCCTCGTACTCTTGTTGGAGACATCTGTAGAGTCCCTGTCCTGGTAGGAATCTGCTTCTTAGTTTTGATCTCTTCCACGTGCATAACCACCTATAGATTCTTGCTCAGACTTCGTAGAGAGCAAGAAATGATGGGGGAGTGTTGTGGAATTCAACCATATGCATTTTTCTTTGAAGTGACACCTGTAACCTATGAGAACATGAAGATAGCTGCGGAATAGGCGACTAGCTACAGAATGGCTGCATTCTGTAGCTGAGTCTAGTAAAAAATTACTACAACAACAAAACCACGAAAATATAGCAAGTCAGTCATTGTATACATTCCTAAAGTGACTTTAATTAATCCTATTGATCATTTAAGCTTGTAATTGATAAGGGACAAAGGAAATGAAGTGAAATTGGGTGAAAGAAAAGGACATCTTTGGGGCTCAACAAATCTCTTCCTTGTTTTCCTCTTCATCTTCTAAGATGAAAGGTTGATGACCTCCAATCACGTGAAAACCATTACTGATGAGTTGTAATGGAGTGAAGCAAATATCTAGAGATCCTTCACCCTCTTCTGCACTCTTAAAGCTTTCTTCATCAGTATCATAAATAGCCTGCATTGGCTCATTACTCTCTGGAAGTAAAGGGAACTGATCCTCCTCCCATAAATCTACTAATGATGACCCTGCAAGATCATCTTCTGTTTGGAGAAAATCATCATCAGATAGATCAAAAATATGAAAATCATGAATATAAGTAATGCTTCCAACCGGACATACCGGATTATCAACATATTTTTCTTCACTCTGATTTACATGTGAGATTTCCAACTTTGTACAAAAAAGCTTATCGGATGAATGGGCAAGAATGTATGTTGTGCAAAAAAATTCAGAGGCTGGCTGTCCATTGATGATCTGATCTATTTCTTCTTCTGTCAAAGGAGAAGATGGTCTTGTGTTCCTTTGCGTAGAAGTGCAACAACTCTCCATTTCCTTTGAAGACTGGATTTGAGGCAGCATTTCATCTTGAGCCTCAACTACAAGGGATGATGAACCAGCATATGAGTTTTCAGTAATATCTTGAGGAATGTCTACGGTATCTTGATTGTTTTCTTCCTCAGCTGATTCATCCATGTTCTTGTGATAGCTAGGATGCATATGAAAATCTTGAATGGCTGTTAATAGATCTTCAGGATGCATATTAACCAAATCCTCATCAATATCTAACAGATACTGTATGATATTCTGAGATTGATCACAATAATCCCATGATAAGGATGGAGAGTTTCCTTTATAATTCTTGTAAAATACTTGGTGCATGTCCCTTAAAGAAAACAAACTCCGAGGTTCTAACCATTCATACCAGACCCTAGCTTTTCCTTCTAATGTTTCCATGAAAATTTTCATTAGGCAGTGTTCATGCTATTCAACTTTAAATTTCCACACATGTATATGAAACTTGATGAGATGTAGTAAGGGGTCATCAACGTTTTCACCCTGAAAGGTAGGTAGGTTTTCTAACCAGTCCACTTCAGGCATTTTTTGTGGGAATCCAAGGATATGCTCCCTACTCATTGGGGCATATCTTCTCTATATGCGTGGAAGCATGTTTGTAAATCAGAAAGAGGTCACTATATCTTCTCAACCAGTTCAGATTCTTCTACCAGTGGATTCATTTGGTCTTATAGGAATTATGGAGTGTGTTGTTGCCAGGTGGATGAATTTGACTGTTTGGAGTAGGATGTTGTCCACCATCAGCAATTTAAAGCCAATCTAGGCTAAGTGGTCTCTTCCCTAGCGGAGTCGCCATTATGTGGTGATGACAATGGGACACAAACCAATGTTAGCATTTTAGGCACCCAAATTTTTCCCCAGTGGAGTCTCCATTATGTTGTGGTTCCCATGTTTTGGCCAGATTGGTAATACCAAAAGATGAGACAACATCAGAACCACTTTGGGATCCTAGGATCTAGCCCTCCTGGATCCGGAGAGGGATATCTCCAAATAGAGCAAAGAATGATATATCTTTGAAAGCTCAAAATAAGGTATTAGGCTAGGTATGAAGCACAGAGGGGGGGGGGGGGGGGGTTTAAAACAATTTGGTTGGTTGGTTGCTGAGTTGAGTCACAAGATCATAGACTGAGAAGGTAATGGGAAGAAAGGAGCAGGGCATTAGGACACTTCGGAAAAAGAGGATAGGTCAAGAAAGTGTCATCCATTGGGCTATGGAGTCATGGAAGGAGATTACTTGCTAACAACTGGCCAAGGATTTCAGAGGGCAAGTCATCTATACTAAAGGATCCTTTAGATAGATGGTGGGATGGAACAAAAGGGAAAGAAGGTGAAAGAAGGAAAGAAACCCAATTTCTGTCTATAGATTAGGTCATAGGTAATTTAACTCTAGACCTGCTTGGACATAGTCATAGGAAAATCTCAATGGGGGAACAAAGGGGTAGCTTATAGATCGGACCAGTGGTCATTTAACTCCAGGTATGCTTTAGAATGCTCCAAGGGAAAACATAGATAAGTTTTAACAGAGCCAGGGTCTATAGATCAGAGAAGGACTTTGAACCTTCAATTCTTTGACACCAACAAGAGATCTTAGAAAGGCCAGATGGTCGCACAAGGACCCTAGTGGACAGGGCTAACTCTAATCCCCAGTATCCCAAATCTTCCAGCTTAAACCCAACAAGAACAACTGAGCAGAAAACCTCGAATTCACACATAAGCTAGCAGGAAATAGCATCCGCTACACTGGTTAAACCACAGGAGTCTGCTCTTAGTTTCACTATCAGCAGAAAACATTAAAGGCAAGGAGAGCAGAGACATAGGGTACCTAACAAGGGTAAATCCTATGCCAGATTTCTGATGCATGCCAGAAGAAATGAACAACATGTAATGTAAATAAAAAATGCAAAAAGAGAAACATCACCCATAGTAATAGACCAGGATCCAATGAAATTTGCTTAATTAATTGATGCAAAACCAGTCACATACACTGATCTCAATGGATAATACAGTCAGAACTCTCTCCTCCCAACCTACTACATAATAACTACTCTGCTACTCCCTCCCAAGACTGTTCTAACAGTCAAAATGAATCCCTCTAACAGGAATGACAACAACCAAACAACAACCCTTTACAATTTGTTCTTGGGGATTCTTATAGGAGAAGAGAATAAAAATAGTAGATGATATTCATTAAATGGACCTCATTAAGAGAAAGTGGAGAAAGAGTTCATGCCCACTCTCCTTAATGGAAATCTGCATCGTTGTAAGTACTCTATAGTATGGTCTGGAAGTCTCTGTCAGGTAAGGCCCTCTGTTCTATATTTTGAAACAAGTAAGGTGACTGAAAGGTCTTCAGGTCTCCATGCTTCCATAACTACAGTATTGACAGTCTTTAAGAAGTTTCTGTCAGAGTAATTAACTGTTTCTGGGCTCGAGGAGGCATGGAGACTGCTGTAGGAAGGTGTAACTCTGGAGAAAACCTGCTCTGTTATTTTGTAGCGCTGATATGACTTGCTGGTGCACTCTTTGGTTTGCAAACTGCACTTTATCCTTTGAATTCGGGATTAGGCACTAAATATTTGATTGAAAGGCTCAAATCCCTCAAAAATGCTTCTGCTGTTTCACTTTGCCGCTGCTGTAACGGCCTCTCTGTGATCCGAATCACAATGGCTGTGATTACAACAAACAAAGTGAATTAATCACTCTGTATACCCTGCACAGTAAAAATGAACCAATTATAAAATAGAGAGAGGGGTGGAAGGAATGTTGTGGAGGCTTGGAGGAACGGTGGTGGGAACTGTGGAAACGGTGGATGCAACAGACAGTGGTGGAGAAATAACACTTTAGTGCTAAAGCACCAAAGCTTAAACCTTGGGAAAATACAATGGAAAGAACAGAAAATGAAAGAAGCGGGGCTTATGATGTGGGACCTGACATGGGCGGAGGGCGATTAACTACGGACCGCTAGATCATAAAAAGATCAACGGTGGAGATAATGTTGGAGGATCGCAATCGCAAAGGGTGGAGGGTGGCACCATTTGAAAATTGCGATTGCGATTGCGCAATTGAGCACTGGCCGTTGGATCATGGGACCAGATCAACGACCCACATTCAATCGGAGGGAGATGGAGAGGGGCGATGGAGCGATAATGAGATTAGCGTTGGGTCGTTGGATCCGGATCTAGATTGACGGTGGAGATTAAATTGGCGGGGATGAAGGTTGGTACGATGAGTGGGAGGCGATGAGATCTGGGCCATTGGATCTCGAGAGATCAATGACGGAGATAAAATCGGCAATCGCAATCGCAATGGGCGGACGGTGGCACCGTTAAGAGCTTGCGATTACGACGGAGCGATTAAGTGCCAGCCGTCGGAACTGGTGGGAAGATTGACGGTTCAAACATGATCAGAGGGGCGAAAGGGGAGGAGCGACAGGTGCGATGCGATTAACGCCGGGCCGTCGGATCCTAACCGATCAACATTCGGGATCGCGACGAAGGTCTATAGATCAAAGCCCAATCTCATCGAGGATTTTAAGTTAACAAAGAAATGCGCTCGCCTGACACCTCCGATTGCGATAAGTGCCCGGGGCTTAAGCGCTTGGTCTTGGGCGCGGGGCATATGGTGGGGAAGTGGTTAAGGGGCTAGCCGAAAGGGGCTTAAGCCTTATATGTAAAATGAGTGATTTTGGGCCTATTTTCAATGCAATTTAAGGCCAAAGAGGGGTAACGGTAGAGGAAAAAGGGGTTATTAGCCAAAAAAAGTGCATTTTAAGGGTTTAAAAGGGGAATTAGGATGATTTCGAAGGGTAAGAAGGGAATTAGAAGGGGAGACAAGGGGATGAAAATAGAGGTTTAGAAGGGATGATATAAGGGGAAAAAGGAGGGCTTTTGGGAATTTCTTCACAAACAAAGAGGATATATAACTGGAAACAACAGTGGGGATTTATCAAAGGACAAGGGCATAAGGAGGCTTCAAGGATGATGTGTTTTTAGAGGGAAATTCATTCCTTGAAGGCTCAAAAACATTTTAGCCCCCTGTTTGCTTGTCAAAAAATTCATAGGGGGCTAACACATTCTTGAGATTAAATGGGAGTTTCTGATATGAAAATGTGCCCTAAGGACGTATGAAGGTGGTTTTGTGTTGGTTATTCTACTTAATAGTGATCTGGTTGTATCCCGAGAATCCATCCATAAAGGAAAAATATTCACAACTGGCACAACCATCGATTATTTGATCAATGAACGAAGTTGGATAGTTTTCTTTTGGACAAATGACATTCAAACCAGGTAATAGACAAACACCTACATGGTACCTTGTTTCTTGTCTACGAAAACAAGATTAGATACCCATTGAGTTAAAGGAACGTGATAGATGAAACCATCACATAAGAGTTTTTTGACTTCTGTCTTGATGGCAGCAACTTTGTGAGGGTGGATAGGTCAGAGTCTTTGTTGAGCAGGCTTGGAATTTTCATACATATTGATCTCATGCTCGACTATAGAAGGGTCTATGTTAGGAATTTCCTCATAAGACCAAGCGAAAACATCATTTAAACCCTTAAAAAGGAAGGTGAAGCATGTAATTTCCTCAGGACTACATTCTGCTCCAATCTGAATGTTTTCCACGATACCTGTTTTGATTGAGATGTGTATGAGCATAGTATTCGAAATATTTCCCAAGTTTCCTTCTCCATCGATAGTCTGGACAGTCGTGTAAGTGGATGGAATAATATCAGGTGGGTCAAAAGGTAAGATTTGTATATATGACACGTCTGAATCATATATCAAAGCACGATGATGAAAGTCATCCCGAGGTCACTCTTCTACAGACATGATTTATCAAATAGCTTCATCTATAGGTAGTACTTCATCGAGGAGATTGTTAGAAGGAGCCATGATGGGAGAGAGGATGGTACCATCAAGAGAAACCAAAGAAGCAAAGGGATCAAATTCAGATTGGATGGATTGATAATCCAACTCAACCATTGAAATAGGCATCTATTCTCCATAGGAATTAATGTCTAAATTGGACGGTAGGACCCAGGGATCAGTAGAGCCATAAAAAATGGTGGAGATCATTGAAACCATCCGTGGAACCTCAGATGGTGGGAGAGGAAAATAGACCAAGGGGGAGTATCCCTTCAGAAGACTGGTACCAACACTAGCATAAGAGTCAGGAATGCCTCCTACTAGGGGTATGGTGCTGTTGGACAATGTGGAATAATCAAGGGTGAAAAAGGATACCTGGTCAACTGTAACTATTTTCCCATCTAGAGGAAAGAGGATGAGTTGGAAAACCGAAGAGACAATGGAAGTCATGGCGTAAGACCAACTGCAGCCCAAAAGGAGATTATAGTTGAGATGAAAATCTATGACTTTAATGTCCACTATTATCATTTTTCCACTAAGAGTAATGGGGTAGCTAGCAAGGTACCATTATGGGAGGAAGGTGTGGTTGTCGAAAGCTTTAAGGGAATTATATCTTGGAGATAACATAGGAGAACCTAGGATGAGCCAACATGAATTTTAGATTACGTAGGTCGAAGAACCTTTGTCAATGTCAGTTCGATGGATAGGTATGCATTTATACACAAATTTCACTTGAAATGCGATTTGATGATAAAGGTGAGGTTTTCATTTTTCCATGTCAAATATAGCTAGCATGGAATCCTAAGGGTCAATTCCACTGATTTTTGAAAGAAAAGATTTCCTTTGTGCTGGATAGGTTTGCAATACTTTGAGAGTAGACATAGATTATAGTGCTTGTGCCAAATATTATACAATATTGTAGTTTTGGGAAGCACGTGCAGAAGAATTATGTGTCATGCGATGAAGGTTCCCTTTAAGGGGACAAATGACAAGGTCAGCAACAGGCCTTTCGATATGAATATCATTAGGCGGCAGTGGATTTGAATTTGAGACAGTGTTTTGAGCATCAATGACTGGACTTCCATAGTTTTGGGCCTACATTTAAAGGTCAACTATTTCCAAGCCTTAAACAACTAACGACCCTTCACCGGAAGGAGGTGGGGGAGGGACCACCATTTCCCCCTTGCAGGGGTTGTGGTGGATCTGCAACAAGATGTTGTTGCTACTATGTAGGGAAAGGGTATTTTATGACAGTAGGTGTCCTTCCACTATCCTTCTATGCAAGAAAGTTCATGCATTCCTGAAGGCAAGGAAATTTATATGTCATGTGGTCCTTCGCACAGATCTTGAAGGGGAAATTGTTAGCTTTCTCTTTCCCTTTGTCATATTTTGTTGCAACCCTCTGATTGGGATTATTCTGTGTAATAGGCTACTCCTCATAAGGAGAGGTCTTTTTCTTATTCTTCTTGTTCTTACCATTGGGTTTTTGTGTAGACTGCACAGATTTTACCACATAGGTCAGAAGAGAATTCGATTGGGTATTGGAGGCGAAATTGGCTGCTAAATATAGCTGGGCAACTTGCCCCCTTATTTGAGTTACAACATACCAGAAGGTTGTGCCAATGAGACCATCAACATGTACTTTGGGTTGTTGAGTAGCAGGAGAATTTCAGTTTCGAAGGGCATGGGGGAGAAGATCATATAGTGTGCTAAGTTGTGAATAAATCAAGTCTAGATGTTGGGCACAACAGATGGATTGGTCTTCAGTGACCGCACCAGCTAAGGAAACATCCTTAGTAATGGGAGGGAGTAGCGACTTGTAGAACCAATCTGCTAACAGGTGATCCTGAATTGGGGCTTTGACAAGCCTCCTCCTATGTATCCATTCAGGTATGTGATAGGAGATGTGGGTGGTGATGTTTTTGTGTAAGGTGGTAATAAATTCTGTTCCAGTCTTGTAGCGAATATAGAGCTGGAAGTATTTCAAAAATTTCATTGCTAGGGCTCAAAATGTGTTAACTGATGCACATGGTAACTCAATGTATCACTTGGCAGCGTTTCCTGTAAGGGTGTGGGGGAAGAGTCTGAGTCAGATGTTTTCATCCACATGGAATGTGTTATAGACCATAGATGATAAGTGGCGACATGAGAAGATGGGTCATCCCCTTGTTTCCCTTCGAACTTGGGGATATATGCAGGAATCTTATGTAGTATATGAGGCTAATGAGGGTTAAGGTTGATGGGATCATTTATCAGTTTATACAGATCCAAGATACCTAAAGTTGCCAAAAATGATAATGACATGGGTGCCCCTGAATCTGACCAAGGAGGTGTTGGATGACCAGTAGGACCTATAGGTCCTCCCATCAGAGCATTTCCAATAGGACACATGGGACTCATTGGGTAATACCATTGTAGTGGTGGTGAAGGCATATATGGTGGTTGTCCACATGGGATGTTAGCCTGGGGCACAAAAGGAAGGTTACCCCCAAGATACTAAGCGCCCCCTGTTGTAGATCATATCTGCATATCCTTTTCAATTTTTATTTCGAATATCAAAAATACAAAAAAATTAGAAAATAAAAAAATCATATGTTATAGTATAAAGTTTTTATACTATATCATAAAAGAAGCATTTCAAAGCTCGCTGAATATTAACCTTATTGAAATATATGTTTTGATTTAAGCTTAAGCTCCGAGCAATTTCTTGAGCGGAAGCGGTGATCACAGAAAAGTTCTTTCGGATAAGTTATTGCGGGGGGAGAAGTAGCTCGTTGTTTATCAAATCCCGACCCCCCATAGTTGACTAGTCAAATCTTGGATGAGCCGTGATCAACGGCTTGGATTCATTACGGGGGGTGCCGGTCGAAGTTCGCTACCGTACTCCAGGACCCCCCGCGGTGATGTCATCTGGTGAGGTGGACGAATGTTGTTCCTAACGGATTTTTCACGTCATGTTGGCATTTATTTCGGATTTTCAAAGATGTTAAAAGGGTTCTTTATTCCCGTTTTCATCTATTTGTGGTTGTTTTTACCTTTGAACCGTGTTCTTTCCACCTTTGCATTGTCTGCTATCCCACGAATTGTTTCTATCCCCTGTCAGCCATGGCAAAGCGAGTCTCCCTATCTGGTATTTCAAACCTCAGTCCCCTCCTGGATAGCGAAAAAGATGTCCATGACACCTTTTCCTTTGTTAATCATCCCTTATTGTGTCACCAAGTGACCCTTAATGCCGATAAATCCCCAGTGTTTTCTGCCATGAGAACTTCCGGTGTTTTGGCAGCCTGTATCCCAAAAACCCACTTTTTTCCCGAATTCATAACATGGTTAGTCTCATCAATGTACCCTGGTAAATGTTTCGTCATGAATTCTCAGGGAGAAAATGTCCTGCAGGTATCAACACAATTAGTTCGCCAAGCATTGTGCTTTCCAGAAGATAAGTCTCTGTTACAATTCTCCGAAGATTCATTGGTTCAGTATTTTGAAGACCTTTCAAACGAAGAGTTCAGTCGTTGTATGTCATTTCTGAAATAAAATCCATAAAAAAATCAATTTGGAGGAGAAGAGTTCAGTTTGGAGGTGTTCAATGTTCAATATAGGCCAGTTCTTAGCTGCATTATAGAGATTTTGGGGAAAGACGATGACCACAAAATTGATAAATCAGTCTTGGGATGTTTGCACTGATGATGAAACTAGGGGTGGTCCTTGACATTCCGTCTTTTTGGTAGGAAATAGTAAATTCCCAATTGATAGCTTTTCCTCTAACAGGTTTCTTCAGATTTCCGTCATTGGTTGTTTACTTATTTTTGTATCAAAATGTCGAAGAGTTCATGAGTTTGGGTTTAAATATAGTTGATAGTAATAAAAATAAGAAATTAGTTTTCTTCTAGACTGACATGATTAGAAAAGAAGAGAATGAAGCAGGGCTGTTTGAATTTTTTGATCATTTCATGTCTATTGCTTATAAAATTTTGAATGGAACTCTTCCTCCATGCTTTCTACCAAAAGCCTGGGAGTTCATACAGATAGGACCCAATTGCAGATTTGCAGATTGGTTTGTATTCGAAGAATACTCAGAGATAAGGCTGTATGGAGTTAGCATTGAGCCCTATAGGCTCCCAACTTTTGTACCCATGCGACTTTTCGCCCTGGAATTCATAAGGAAAAGTCTTAATGTAGACCAAGTTCACTTTCTTCCCATGAAGAAAGGTTTGATGTACAAATTGCCTATGAGTGTGGGACCTTTTGTGGTCAACACGAGACAAGCTTTTGATGAAGTCTCAAAAATGTTGGAAGGGACACAGTTGTTGTTGGGAGAAAAATGGCCTTATGATCCGCATGGAATAATTTCTTAGAAAAGGGTTGAGAACGGGTATGCTGCATTCTCCCATGTAAGCAAGCTTGATATAGAGAAGCTGGCAAATCCAGGTGAAACAAGTGCCTCAAAAACCAGCATTCAAACACCTGCCATTATGGAAAGGGCAAGAAAAAGAAGTAGAGAATATGTTATTGAAATAGATAATGAGGAACCCAGAGAAGAAAAGAGAACCAAACTAGCAGAAGATCATTCTCAATTCGCCTGGTTTTACCCTTCATATCAATGAAGAATCAAGTGTTCCCTCCTCTCCTAGAAGACATGAACTTTACTCAGAAAGGATGCCGCCAGTCAAGCAAGTATTCACGCAAATTGAAGAAAGAAATCAGAGAATAAGAGCCAATGTAGAAGCGCAAGTAGAACATCACACAACTGCTGATCAGACCAGATTATTGACTGTAATGGATATTGAAAAAGATCAATTTAGAATGGCTCTGTCACATCCAAAGGGAATGTCCCTTGGGTCTTCAAGCAGCTTTAATGAGGTAAACATAATCATGGATGTTAAAAAGATCCCATTGTGGGACAAAATGAATCTTCACATGCAGACCGGGCAGTTGATTGTAAATGATTTGAGCAAGACTAATGCCACAGCATTCAAGACTGAAAACATGCTTGCAAAGGTCATCAGACAATGCAAAATGGAAAAAGCTAATTCAAGGGCATTAACAACTCAAAATGAAGAGTTGAGGAAGATCATTATGAAAATTGGTGTGGATCCAAATGATAAAGCTGCAATTCAAAAACTCATGAAAAGTGCAGAAGTAGAAATATCCTCACTAAGGAAAAAGTTAAAATTACCAGCTACAGAGCACTCAATGGCTGCAGAAGTAGCTGAGGTGGAAAAAGAAAAGGAGGAGTTACGTCTGCAATTGTTACGAAAAGATGAAGAGTTGTCCAAAGTGAAGCAGACTACTATATCTCTGCAGAATCAAATTCAAAACCATACTTGCACTTTTGTTGTTCCTACAGGTGACAGTGATGCGGATCCTCAAACCCAAATTGTTCAGCTCAGCATAGAACTGAAGATAGCCGAAGGTGATCTTAAGCGGGTTCAGTTAGATTTGGAAACAGCTACTAAGATGATGAGAGGATGGGAAAATAAAGCAAATGAAAATAAGCAGCAATTACAAAAGGCTAAGGATGAAATTAAGGAGCTCAAGGAGAAGCTAAAAGGTAACATCTAACTTTTAAGAGCTAAATATATTATTTGGACTGAAATTATATCTGAAATGAAGTCAAATTGGGATTCCTTAAGTATAATTGCTACAGAAAAACACCTCATCTCAGACCATGAAGAGGAGATATCATCAGAAAAAAAAACGCTCATTAAAAGAGCAAATTGGGCTAGGAGGTTTTTAAATTTTATCAATTCCAAATCAGATGAAGAGCTAGAAGAAATTGAGATACAAGACAGATACTTTTATGCTGAAGAAGTCAATAAAATGATAATTAAGAATGATCTACAAAAATTTGCAGAGAAAAGGTTACTGAGAATTAAGGAGGCGGTAAAAAAGTTTGATATAACTTTTGATAAATTGATCCAAACAGGTTTGCCTTCATGCTGGACAGAAAAGGGAAATATTTTGACATGGAAGTTTTATGAAGATGCATTAACACTGGCAAAGAGCAGAGCAGATAGCAGACACAAAAAGACACAAGTTTTAAAGGGAGAGACGGTGTTTAACTTTTTACAGAGGCACTTCAATTTGCTATGGATGGTAAAGGCACTCTTCACAGAAAGGCTCACTCACAATCAGGCAGTTGCATTTAGATTGGAATACCTCAGCTACAGGAATTCTCCTACAACTCAAAGTGAACTTTGGAAAAAATGCAAAATCTTCTCCATTGACACAGCAAAGAAGATTCCAACGGATAAATCAAAAGTAGCTGTTGATTCCACAGCCACTTCAGAACCAGTTGTTCCTTTAGATTAAAAATTCTAAAAATTCTCATTATGTCATTTCCTAGGATTATACAAATGTAATAGGACTTTTCTTGAGGCATGTACCTCCATAACAGTTAATAGTTTAGGCTGTTAGAGTTAGTTAGAGAAGTTAGAATCAGTTTCATTACTGGAAACTATTTTGTGATAATGTATTTAAAGACAATTGGAAGAAGGAGTGAGGTTCCGAGTTTTGGACCTTGAAGCCTAATTTTGTACTGAAAAATATTGAATCAATGAAAAGTTTTGCAAGTTTCCTTCATTCTATCTATGTTGAATAGTTTTCCAGTTTTCATTTCGTTTCCATATCTATGAATAAAATAGAGTGATTTGAGCTGCAGGTCTCTTGATATCTGTGTATCTAAGACTTAAACATCCTTAATGGGCGCTCCTCTATTTTAACTTTATTGTTGCTCACTTCTTCAGGGTTTTATGATGGTAGATTATGTTTTAAGCAGCATATCAAATTGAAATCCTTTTCTTTCTTTTTCTTCTATTCATTCACTTCAGCATAAAGAGAACATGGCATTGCAGAACTTGTAGGGGTTTGATATTTGGATATTATATTATTAATATTTGAAGGTTTAATAAACAAAGACAAATATACACTTGTTTGTGACATAATCTTTAATGTCTTGAGCACGGATTCCTTTACACAGCAAGGAATTGTTTCTCAAGGAACAACATTAATTGGCGCCGTTGCCAGGGAACGAAGATTCGAAGATTTTCCCTGGGTTTTGTTTTATATTTCCTCTGGTTGTTCAGAGAGGAGGAAATAGTACGCTGTGTTTGTTTGAAAATAGCTTTGGCTCCCAAGAAACCTCACACGAGGTCGGATTCCTCTCAGCAAACCGTTCTTGTTTTGTCTGATCCTGAGAAGCTTGTTTCAAAGAAGGGCCAGAAACCAAAAATATTAGATACACCTGAAACTACACTGCTCGCACCAGGCATCATTTCACACATTTTATCATCCAAGAAAGCTTCCAAGAAACTCATTTTCTCGGAAGAAGAATCATCACCATCACCCGTTCGTTTTCAAGAACCCACATTAGAAGAGCAATCTTTGGAGTTTGTGTCTTTTCCCTTTATAGAAACTTAGCCTCATATAGCTTCCAGATCTTTTGCAATCGTTCATACTCCAACTCCTATATCAGTTGTTTCACCTCATTCATCCCTACCTACAACTGGTATTCATTCTACCCCCGCTCAAGGAGCAGTTAACCCGAGCGTAAACATGGCAGTCCCTGCAGCCCCTGCTTTCTTGATGAATAGATATGCACCATTAAATTTACCGCAACCACTGCATGATATGCCTCATAAGTATCTCAAGTTACTCCCTAGATTTACTGGTGAAGATGAAATAACTGCAAAACAACACTTGCCTCTGTTTTGCACGTTTGCTGAGAATTTAAATGTTGAACATTTGGACGTTGTAATGAGACTTTTTGTTCAGTCTCTAAGTGGAGAGGCAAGGAAATGGTTCAAAGGATTTCCTAATGGTACCATTAATGATTGGGATACCCTAGAAACGCGTTTCACCGAGAGATGGGGTGAAAAAAGGGACCATGGCTATTCTTTGACAGAATTCAATGCAATAAAGAAGAAACCTGATGAAAACATGAAAGATTTTGTGAAGGGATTTAATAAATTGTATAATAGTTTGCTTGTTGAAATGAAACCCCCTCCTATTGGAGCAAGGGTTGTTTTTGCTGGTGCATTTGAACCTGAATTCAGTTTCACATTGAGGGAAAGGAGATCACCTATGTTAGAGCAGATCCAAACTGATGCTCTAGAGATCGAGGCTAATATGTCCGCTGCTGGTAAAGTTCAAGATAAAGGAAAAGCTAAAGAAGAAGCCTCAGCTCAAGACCTGAGAATTGACGATATGACTAAGGTCATAAAAAACCTGTCTAATAAATTGGTGAAATTGGAAATAGATAGTAAGCTTGCAAGACAGAACAGAGGGGTTTTCAATCCTCAATTTAAAAAACAGCCTCTACAGATTCTGCAAAGAGAGAAGAAAGATCTAGATCAGGTGCAAGCACCTTTGTACATAGAGGCAGCCCCGTCCCATTCAGTAGATGATGAGGATGAGAGAGAGGATGATGCTCAAATTTCTGCTGTGTATATGGAAGACGATGAAACAGAAGAAGAAGCTGAAGAAGAAGAAGTGGAAGAAAATGATCTTTCATTTGATCAAGAAGAGATGGATGATTATTGCAGATAGTTCACAGACTTCATGCAATCTGAGTTGCATAAAAAGTATGATTTGAGGTCAAATAAGAGACTAAGGACTCAAGACAATGAAGAAAAAGAATCAGAAGTAGCACCTGCTCCAATGGTGACTCCATTCCAGAAAGATCAAACTAAGAAAACAGATAAGGGTAAAAAGCCCATGAACGAAGAAAAAGAGAAGGAAAAGCAGCAAGTAGAAGCTTCTCAAACAAAAGTTAGAGATTCTAATATTTTGGAGAAAGTGGTTACTATTTCTAATCAAAACTCAAATTCCAAGAACGATCGAGAAGAACCTGAAAAGTTGACAAGATCAAATCAAACTTTCAGTTTGTCGAAAGATTTGGAGAAAGTGAAGATACAAGTACCTCTTCTTGAATTAATAAAAACACCTGGTTACAAGAAAGAGATTGTTGAATTTATCAATCTGTCTCAGCCTGACGAAGTGAGTGATACAGTAAATCTGCAGGAAGAAAATCCAGTGGTTACATTTGGACCTCATGTTGAAGAGGTAGATTCATCTGTCCCTCCTTTTTATATATCACTTCTGTTACATGATTTTGTTTTGCATAATTGTATGCTAGATTCTGGCGCATCACACAATCTGATGCCATTGAGTGTGATGAAAGAGTTAAATTTACAAATCACTAAGCCATACAGAGACCTTTACTCTTTTGACTAAAAAAGGGTTAAGTGTGTGGGTCTTATTAAGGATATGGTTGTTTCATTGGCTCAAATCCCAGCCAAAAGCATTATGATGGATGTTGTAGTGGCAGATATTCCAGCCAGGTTTGTTATGTTATTATCTAGATCATGGGGGGCAAAGCTTGGAGGAGTTTTGAAGCTGGACTTTACATATGCTATCATTCCCATTTTCAATGGTGAAGAAAGAAGGTTGTATAGAGAGACTAGATTTCAAAAAACTGCTACCAAGAAAGATGCAATTAATTCACCAATTTATGGCCAAGAGAAGGATGACCTCTCTTGTTTCATGCTGCATGAAGATGCAAAATTTGCTGAAGAATCTCAAGGGCATCTCCCTTCAGCAATTGTACATAAGGAGCTACATTCAGATAAGCTGTGGAAGTGTTATTTTGATGGTGCGTTTTCCAAAGAAGGCACTGGAGCTGGTTTCGTTTTTGTTTCTTTGGAAGGTAATCTTGTACCTTTTTCCTTCAAATTGGAGTTTGAATCCACTAATAATGTTGCGGAGTATGAAGCATTAATCATTAGTTTGCAGACAGCTAAGAAAATGGGAATTCAGTCTATGACTGTGTTTGGGGATTCAGAATTAATTATAAGACAGATCAAGAATTTATGTCAAACTAAACATCCCAGGTTAAGAGCATATCGGAATGAGGTCTGGGATCTAATCGAAAATTACTTTGAAGCCTTCAACTTACAGTTTGTTCCAAGGGAAGAAAATAGAATGGCTGATTCTTTGGCAGTTGCATCAAGTACATTCAAACCTCCGATCAGTACGAGACTAAGGTATGAAATTGAGATGAGACATAGACCTTCAATTCCTGACAATATTAAACACTGGCAGGTCTTTGAGGATGAGGAACAGATTAAGCAGTTTTTGTTGATGACTGAAGATTTTGAAGATCATCAGATTGATTTGGAAACTGATGAAGATGAATTGGCTGGTAAGACTCTTAAAAAGAAGATTGGTGGTCAGGAAATTATTCAATTGAAAGACAATGTTTTTCCAAGAGGCTTGGTGCCTCTCGAAAGACTTTTTGGTGCTACTGACGTTGCAGTGAATCAAAAGAAAGAAAACCAAGACGAACAGGTGGAAAATTGCAACTTGGGGACTCAACAGGAGCCTAAAATGATCAAATTGTTCAAAGGAATCCCGAAGGACTACAAAGAAAGGTACATAGATCTGTTTAGAAAATTCAAAGATGTATTTGCTTGATCCTATGACGATTTGAAAATGTATGATAAGGGTGTCATACAGCATAAAATCCCACTGAAAGATGGAGTCAAGCCACATAAACAGAAGCTCCGACAGATCAATCCATTATTGTTGGCTCCGATTGAAAAGGAGGTGAGGAAATTGCTACAGGCCAGAATAATTGTTCCCCTAAGATATTCAGATTAGGTTTCCAATCTTGTACCAGTCCGAAAGAAAAATGGATAGATAAGACTGTGCGTAGATTTCAGGAATTTGAACAGGGCTTCATTGAAGGATAATTATCCTTTTCCGAAAATGGATTTTGTCTTACAAAAAGTCACTGGGGCTTATAGATTATCTATGGTGGATGGTTTTTCAGGGTATAATCAGGTTGCTGTGGAGAAGGAAGATCAAAAGAAAACTGCTTTCACTACACCTTGGGGAACATTCATGTATGCTAGGATGCCGTTTGGCCTGATGAATGTGGGGGCCATGTTCCAAAGGGCGATGGATATCGCATTTGTGGGAGATGAGTTTGTGGTAGTTTATTTAGATGATGTCACCATTTTTTCGAGTTCTAATGAAGAGCATCTACATCATCTGCAGAAAGCCTTCCTGAAGTGTAGAAAGTTTGGATTATCGCTGAATCCTAAAAAGTCTTTGTTTGCCCTGGAAGAAGGTAATCTGCTGGGCCACATTGTTTCCAAACAAGGAGTGAAGATCGATCAGAGGTCAGAAATACGATCCAGTGCATTTGCCACAGTAGAAGATATTCAGAGATTTCTTGGAAAAATTAATTTTCTAAGAAGATTCGTTCCCAATTACGCAGAAATCGTCAAGAAGATAACGGACATGTTGAAAAAAGATGCCGAAGTGAAGTGGGACAAAGAAGCCAGAGAGTCTTTCCAAAGGATTAAAGAAGCTTTAATGGAAGCACCTGTTCTCATTAGTCCAGATTATTTGAAGCCATTTCAAATTTTCTCGTTTGCATCTCCTTCAACAATTGTTGCTGTGTTATTACAGAGAAATGAAGAAAAGCATGAACAACCTGTAGCATATTTTAGTAAAGTTCTCCGAGATGCAGAGTTAAAATATAATATATTGGAGAACCAAGTATACGCTTTGGTGAAAGCACTGAAATCTTTCAGAACTTATATCCTTCATTCTCAAATCTTAGCATATGTTCCCAATTCAGCTGTAAAAGATGTACTAGTACAGAGCGATGTGGAAGGTAAAAGGGGACAATGGATCGCTAAAATCCAAGAATATGACTTGGATGTAAAACCAACCAAACTGGTTAAAGGATTGGGATTGGCCAAATTATTGACAGAGTCCAATTTCCAAGCATTGGGAATCAATTTGTTGGCCCCTATAGAGGAAGTCGATGGAGAAACGGGTGATAATCAGTCGAAGACAGCAATTAAGTATAAATTTCTCTGCTCAGATTGGTATAAGGATTGTCCATTATTTATGCTTTCTTTCTTGTCCCCCTTCAATAAATAGAGCTAAATACAGAGCTTTAAAACTTAAGCCTCAGCCTTATGTCATAATTGAAGCAAAATTATATTGGAAGGACCCTGCTGGTGTGTTGTTGTTATGTCTGACAGAGGAAGAAATTTCAGAAGTGATCAAAGAATATCATGAATGCTTGTGCGGAGGTCATTACAGCTGGAAGGTAATTTTTCATAAAATATTCAAATCAGGTTTCTATTGTTGGGTGTGGAGCCTGATTATCTTGTTTACTTTGCATCACAGCATTGGACCCCTGTACCTTAAAAGGGGCGGCAGCAGCCTTCGAGACTAATACGTTGCCGTGGGGGTCCGGGGGCGGCGGCACTTTTCGGAGCCCCCCTTGGCGGGGGTTCGGGGGCAGTGCCCCCAAAGCTAAAAACAGATGTAAAATTGCCTTGTAAAAGTATAGTAATTTCTAGTCAATCTGGGCCGTTCATTAGGCAAATGATCTGATGGTAGAAGTTATGTTTAGATTAGGGTTTTTTGCCCCTAGAAGGAAACCCCTTGTATATATGAGGGTATTGTATTGCGGCTTGTGTATGATGAGTGTATTCTCGGAGCGAGAAACAGAGAGGGAGACTGTGAGAGAGAACAGAGGATATTACAGCAGATCTGCTGTAGGTTTGTCTCTTCATTTTGTTGGATAATATAAAGGAAGGACTGGCTATTCGGGGTGGACGTAGCCCAAACTGGGTGAACCACGTATATCTGTGTCTCTCTGGTTTTATGTGTTTTGTGTGCTTGTATTTTCCGCATATTTTATGTGTTTCATTGCTCTGTAATATTTAATTTTCTAACAACTGGTATCAGAGCCGAAGGTATATTTGGCTGATAAACTCACAGGAAAAAAGGGTTCCTGGTTTGAGTGGGAGCAATGGCAGACGATGGTAAGTTTAGGGTCGAGAAATTTAACGGCCAAAACTTTGCGCTGTGGAAGATGCAGATGGAAGATTATCTGTATCAAAAATATATGTACCTACCATTGAGCGGAAAAATAAAGAAGTCGGTGACCATGACAGACGTGGAATGAAACATTCTCGATAGAAAGGCACTTGGAACAGTACGGTTGTGTCTTGCGGCGTCAGTCGCCTTCAATATTTCGAAGGAAACAACAACAGAGGGTTTGATGCAAATGTTGGCGAAACTGTATGAAAAGCCCTCGGCCTCAAACAAGGTATTTCTTATGAAACGACTATTTAATATGAAGATGTCGGAAGGTGGATCTTTTGCAGACCATTTAAATGAATTTAATACAGTTACCAATCAGCTAAGTTCTGTAGGGGTAAACTTTGATGATGAAGTTAGAGCTTTGTTATTCTTGTGCTCATTGCTAGAGAGTTGGAATGGTTTAGTAATGGCCATTAGTAACTCTGTCTCTGGATCTAGTACTTTAAAGTTTGATGATGTTGTTGGTGCTATCCTTAGCGAGGAAATGCGACGGAAAAGCTCTGGTGAGACATCGGGTAATGCTTTGAGTGCAGAGTCTAAGGGAAGAAGAATGGAAAGAGGAAAGAGCTCAGGATATCGCAGTAAATCAAGGAAAGGCAGATCCAAGTCCAGATCGGGGATAGTGTGCTGGAATTGCGGAAAGAAAGGACACCTAAAGAAAGACTGCAGATCTCGGAAGGGAAAAGAAGGAGACACACAGCAAGAAATCAATCATGAAGCAAATGTGACAGGTGATGTGTTACAAGATGCTTTGATTCTTTCTTTCGAAAATGTTACTGATTCTTGGGTTGTAGATTCAGGGGCTTCATTTCATGCCACACCTGATAAGAAATATTTTCATGACTATGTTCAAGGAGATTTTGGACAAGTTCGTTTGGGTGATGATAAACCATGTAAAATTGTTGGAATGGGTAAAGTTCTTGTAAAACAACAGAATGGAAACCAATGGCTACTAAAGGAGGTAAGGCATGTTCCAGATCCGAAGAAAAATCTGATTTCAACAGGGCAGTTAGGCGGTGAAGGTTGTGTGACAACTTTCACAGATAAAACTTGGAAGGTCACCAAAGGAGCCCTGGTAATAGCAAAAGGCGAAAAGGTTGGTACATTGTATTTATGCAATGGTATTTCTAACTCTTTTAATGCTTTAACTTCCAAAGGAGCAGATGCAGCATTATGGCATCATAGGCTCGGACACATGAGTGAGAAGGGAATGAAGATTCTTCACTCAAGAAATTTGTTGCTAGGTTTGAAGAATGTTGATTTGGATTTCTGTGAGAATTGCATTTATGGAAAACAAAAGAGAGTCAGATTTCTCAGAGTTGGGAAAGAAAAGAAGAGTGAAAAAATGGAGCTTGTGCATACAGATGTATGGGGACCTGCTCAGGTATCATCTCTCGGTGGCTCTCGTTATTATGTTACTTTTATTGATGATGCAACTAGAAAAACATGGATTTATTGTATTCGGAATAAATCTGATGTATTTGATACTTTCAAGAAATGGAAAGCTTTGGTTGAGATTGAGACAGGAAAGAAGTTGAAGTGTCTCAGATCAGACAATGGAGGTGAATATTGCGGCAAAGAGTTTGATAGGTACTGTTCAGAGCATGGAATTCGTAGAGAGAAGACAGTTCCAAGAACACCACAAGAAAATGGTGTGTCAGAAAGGATGAACAGAACAATCATGGAGCGTGCAAGGTGCATGAGATTGCATGCGGGATTGCCTTTACAATTTTGGGCAGATGCTGTAGATATTGCTGTTTATCTAATAAACAGAGGGCCTTCAAGTTCCTTGGATGGTGGTATTCCAGAGGAAGCATGGACAGGTAAAAAGGTAAACTACTCTTTTTAAAAGCCTTTTGGTTGTGAGGCCTTTGTCCATATTTATAAAGAAAACAGAACAAAGCTTGAGGCAAAATCAAAGAAATGTACCTTTATTGGGTATGGTGCTAATGATTTTGGTTATCGCTTATATGATTATGAAAATCACAAAATCATTAGGAGCAGAGACGTAATATTCAATGAAAAGGTCTTGTATAAGAATCAGCTGCAGGAAAAGAAACAAGAAAAAGAAAGAAAGGAATACACGGTTCTTGATGAGATAACTAAAAAAGTAAAGGTGCCTGAAAATAATAATAATCAACAACCACAGCAGCAGCAACCACCACAACAGCAACAGGCACCTCAAACACCTGAAAGTGTTGTTAGAAGATCTACCAGGATAAGTAGACCCCCTGAACGATACTCTCCTTCATTATATTATTTATTGTTGACTGATTCTAATGAACCTGAATGTTATGAAGAAGAAATGCAGGTTGAAAGTAGGAAGAAGTGGGAGCTAGCCATGGAAGAAGAGATGGACTCCTTAATGCATAACCATACTTGGGACTTAGTCAGGTTGCCTGCAGGTAAAACTACATTGCAGAATAAATGGGTTTATAGGCTGAAGGAAGAAGATGGAGGAAAACAGAGGTACAAAGCTAGACTTGTGGTGAAGGGATTTGCACAGAAGAAAGGTATTGATTTTGATGAAATATTTTCTCCTGTTGTTAAAATGAATTCAATCAGACTATTTTAAGTCTTGTAGCAGCGGAAGAGTTACATCTTGAACAGTTAGATGTAAAGACAACATTTCTCCATGGAGATTTGGAGGAAGAGATATACATGCAGCAACCAGAAGGATATGAGGTAAAAGGGAAAGAAAAATTGGTGTGCAGGTTAAAGAAGAGCTTGTATGGCTTAAAACAGGCCCCAAGGTAGTGGTATCTAAAATTTGACAGGTTTATGTCTGAACAAGGTTATACTAGATGTCACTCTGATCATTGTGTTTATCTGAAAAGGCAAAATGATGGCAGCTATATTATACTGTTATTGTATGTAGATGACATGCTTGTTGCAGGGTCTAACATGCAGGAAATAAATGTGCTCAAAAGAAAATTGGCAAATTCATTTGCAATGAAAGATTTGGGAGCTGCAAAACAAATCCTTGGTATGAGGATAACTAGAGACAGGAAAAATCGCAAATTAACACTGTCTCAGAATGAGTACATAGAGAAGGTGTTGAAAAGATTTAATATGCATAATGCAAAACCAGTTAGTACACCTTTTGCTAGCCATTTCAAACTTAGTAAGGATATGTGCCCAAAGACCCAAGAAGACATGGATTATATGTCTAAAGTTCCATATGCATCCGCAGTTGGAAGCTTAATGTATGCAATGGTCTGCACAAGGCCTGATATTGCACATGCAGTGGGAGTTGTAAGCAGGTACATGAATAATCCAGGAAAAGAACATTGGATGGCAGTAAAATGGATTCTCAGATATTTGAGAGGTACCACAAATCAAGCATTATGCTTTGGTGGTTCAAACATTGCTCTACGGGGATATGTTGATGCAGATATGGCAGGTGACAGAGATAATAGGAGGAGCACTACAGGATATGTATTTACTGTAGGTGGAACAACTGTCAGTTGGGTTTCAAAAATCCAAAGTGTTGTTGCACTTTCAACAACATAAGCCGAGTATGTTGCTACTACAGAGGCTAGTAAAGAAATGATTTGGTTACAAAGGTTTATGAATGAATTGGGTAAGAAGCATGATATGGGCACACTATACAGTGATAGCCAAAGTGCTATTCATCTTGCAAATAACTCAGCATTTCATTCCAGGACTAAACACATACATCTCAAGTACCATTTCATACGGTCAGTATTGGAAGATGGAGAGTTGAAGCTGGAAAAGATACGCACTAGCCAGAATCCTGCAGATATGCTAACAAAAGTTGTAACCAGGGAGAAAATGAGAACATGCTCAGTTTCAATTGGTCTTCAAGGATGACGATGAAGATGAGAAACAACCAGGTCCAAAGCGGAGTCACTGTCCAGCAAATAAAGCAGCGGTGGAGTTGCTACAATCAGTCTCCAAGTGGGAGATTGTTGGGTGTGGGGCCTGATTATCTTGTTTAATTTGTATCACAGCATTGGACCCCTGTACCTTAAAAGGGGTGGAAACGCCACCCGAAATTTAATCGCTGCCATGGGGGGGCGACAACGCTTTTCGGAGCCCCCCCTTGGCGGGGGTTTGGGGGCAGCGCCCCCAAAGCTAAAAACAGATGTAAAATTGCCTTGTAAAAGTATAGTAATTTATAGTCAATCTGGGCCGTTCATTAGGCAAATGATCTGAGGGTAGAAGTTATGTTTAGATTAGGGTTATTTTCCCTAGAAGGCAACCCCCTTGTATATATGAGGGCATTGTATTGCGGCTGTGATTATGAGTGTATTCTCGGAGCGAGAAACAGAGAGGGAGACTGAGAGAGAGAACAGAGGATATTACAGTGGATCTGCTGTAGGTTTTGTCTCTTCATTTTTTTCTGGATAATAGAAAGGAAGGACTGGCTATTCGGGGTGGACATAGCCCAAACTGGGTGAACCACATATATCTGTGTCTCTCTGGTTTTATGTGTTTTGTGTGCTTGTATTTTCCGCATATTTTATGTGTTTCATTTCTCTGTAAGATTTAATTTTCTAACATTTATTGGCCATCTGTGTTTGCTGATGTTTATAAAATAGTCAAAAGTTGTCAGAAATGCCAATTATTTGCAAAAAAGAAAAAGCTAGCTCCATTACCTCTCCTCCCTGTTTTTGTTGAAGAACCTTTTAGACAATGGGGATTGGATTTCATTGGGGAAATTAATCCACCATCCAGTGGGCAATTTAAGTGGATACTTACTGCTACAGACTACTTTACAAAGTGGATGGAAGCAATCCCCACCAGGAAGGCAAATGATTTGGTTGTTATGAAATTTCTAGAGGAGAATATCTTTAGCAGATTTGGATGTCCAGTGAAGATTGTGACAGATAATGCCCTAGTTTTCAGCTCACTCAGATTTATTAATTTTTGTCAGACTTATAATGTGATATTGTCTCATTCTACATCTTATCATCCATAGGGAAACGGATTGGCGGAATCTTCCAACAAAACATTGGTAAAATTTTTGAAGAAGACAATCAGTGAAAATCAGAAGAATTGGGATACAAAGTTAGTTTTTTCTCTATGGGCAACAAGAATGACCACTAGGAGGTCTACTGGCAAGTCTCCTTATGAGCTCATATACGGCACTCAGGAATTGTTTCCCACACAGTTGGTAAAACCTGTGATTTCTTTCCTCCAAGAGGCTCAAGCAAAACCGAATGCCATGATCAGAAGAATGAACAATGTGATGGAGCTAAGTGAAAACAAAAATCAAGTTCGGGACAGCTTTCTCACTTATCAGCAGAAGATGAAGGCAATATTTGACAGGAAAGCAAAAGAAATCATGTTTCAGAAGGGAGACTTAGTATTGAGGTGGGATACCCGAAGGGAAGACAAAGTTAAACATGGCAAATTTGATCCCTTGTGGTATGGCCCATTCAAAATTAATGAAGTCAAGATGAATAACACTTTCATGCTGGAAAATCTTGAAGGAGAAGTATTAGATATGCCTGTGAATGGGCAATATCTAAAGCATTATTTCCGGCACTAAGAAGCAGTTTCATCATCATTGTATATACCCGGTGTGATCATTGTAAATTTTCCATCAAGCAATATGTGACTCCATGCCCGAAGTGAAGGCACTGATCTGCAGGTTCTTAGTGTTTCGTGGTAAAAAAACTATCCCCAGGTGGAGCCAGATGTTGTAGATCATATCTGCATATCCTTTTCAATTTTTATTTCGAATATCAAAAATACAAAAAAATTAGAAAATAAAAAAAATCATATGTTATAGTATAAAGTTTTTATACTATATCATAAAAGAGGAATTTCAAAGCTCGCTGAATATTAACCTTATTGAAATATATGTTTTGATTTAAGCTTAAGCTCCGAGAAATTTCTTGAGCGGAAGCGGTGATCACAGAAAATTTATTTCAGATAAGTTATTGCGGGGGGAGAATTAGCTCGTTGTTTATCAAATCTCGACCCCCCGTAGTTGACTAGTCAAATCTTGGATGAGCCGTGATCAACGGCTTGGATTCATTACAGGGGGTGCCAGTCGAAGTTCGCTACCGTACTCCAGGACCCCCCGCGGTGATGTCATCTGGTGAGGTGGACGATAGCTGTTCCTAACATCTTTTTCACGTCATGTTGGCATTTATTTCGGATTTTCAAAGCTGTTAAAAGGGTTATTTATTCCTTTTTTCATCTATTCGTGGTTGTTTTTACCTTTGAACCGTGTTCTTGCCACCTTCGCATTGTCTGCTATCCCACGAATTGTTTCTATCCCCTGTCAGCCATGGCAAAGCAAGTCTCCCTATCTGGTATTTCAAACCTTAGTCCCCTCCTGGACAGCGAAAAAGACATCCACGACACCTTGTCCTATGTTAATCATCCCTTATTGTGTCACCAAGTGACCCTCAATGCCGAGAAATCCCCAGTGTTTTCTGCCATGAGAACTTCTGGTGTTTTGGCAGCCTGTATCCCAAAAACCCACTTTTTTCCCGAATTCATATCATGGTTAGTCTCATCAATGTACCCTGGTAAATGTTTCGTCACGAATTCTTAGGGAGAAAATGTCCTGCAGGTATCAACACAATTAGTTCGCCAAGCATTGTGCTTTCTAGAAGATAAGTCTTCGTTACAATTCTCCGAAGATTCATTGGTTCAGTATTTTGAAGACCTTTCAAATGAAGAGTTCAGTCGTTGTATGTAATTTTTGAAATCAAATCCAGAAAAAACTCAATTTGGAGGAGAAGAGTTCAGTTTGGAGGTGTTCAATGTTCAGTATAGGCCAGTTCTTAGCTGCATTACGGAGATTTTGGGGAAAGACGATGACCACAAAATTGATAAATCAGTCTTGGGGATGTTTGCACTGATGATGAAACCAGGGGTGGTCCTTGACATTCCGTCTTTTTGGCAGGAAATAGTAAATTCCCAATTGATAGCTTTTCCTCTAACAGGTTTCTTCAGATTTCCGTCATTGGTTGTTTACTTATTTTTGTATCAAAATGTCGAAGAGTTCATGAGTTTGGGTTTAAATATAGTTGATAGTAATAAAAATAAGCAATCAATTTTATTCTCGACCGACATGATTAGAAAAGAAGAGAATGAAGCAGGGCTATTTGAATTTGCTGATCATTTCATGTCTATTGCTTATAAAATTTTGAATGGAACTCTTCCTCCATGCTTTCTACCAAAAGCCCGGGAGTTCCTACAGATAGGATCCAATTGTAGATTTGGAGATTGGTTTGTATTCGAAGAATACTCAGAGATAAGGCTATATGGAGTTAGCATTGAGCCCTATAGGCTAACAACTTTTGAACCCATGCGACTTTTCGCCCTGGAATTCATAAGGAAAAGTCTTAATGTAGACCAAGTTCACTTTCTTCCCATGAAGAAAGGTTTGATGTACAAATTTCCTATGAGTGTGGGACCTTTTGTGGTCAACACGAGACAAGCTTTTGATGAAGTCTCAAAAATGTTGGAAGGGACACAGTTTTTGTTGGGCGAAAAATGGCCTTATGATCCGCATGGAATAATTTCTCAGAAAAGAAGAGGTTGAGAACGGGTATCTTTGCATTCTCCCATGCAAGCAAGCACAGATATAGAAAGTGGCAAATCCGAAGGTAAAAAAACAAGTGCCTCTAAACCGGCATTCAAACACCGCCATTATGGAAAGGGAAAGCAAAGAAGTAGAGAAGATGTTATTGAAATAGATAATGAGGAACCCAAAGAAGAAAAGAGAACCAAACTAGCAGAAGATCATTCTCCCAATTCGCCTGGTTTTACCCTTCATATCAATGAAGAATCAAGTGTTCCCTCTTCTCCTAGAAGACATGAACTTTACTCAGAAATGATGCCGGAAATCAAGCAAGTATTCACACAAATTGAAGAAAGAAATCAGAGAATAAAAGCCAATGTCGAAGCGCAAGCAGAACATCACACAACTGCTGATCAGACCAGATTATTGACTGTAATGGATATTGAAAAATATCAATTTAGAATGGCTCTGTCACATCCAAAGGGAATGTCCCTTGGGTCTTCAAGCAGATTTAATGAGGTAAACATAATCATGGATGTTAAAAAGATCCCATTGTGGGACAAAATGAATCTTCATATGCAGACCGGGCAGTTGATTGTAAATGATTTGAGCAAGACTAATGCCACAACAGTCAAGACTGAAAACATGCTTGCAAAGGTCATCAAACAATGTAAAATGGAGAAATCTAATTCAAGGGCATTAAAAACTCAAAACGAAGAGTTGAAGAAGATCATTATGAAAATTGGTGTGGATCCAAATGATAAAGCTGCAATTCAAAAACTCATGAAAAGTGCAGAAGTAGAAATATCCTCACTAAGGAAAAAGTTAAAATTACTAGCTACAGAGCACTCAATGGCTGCAGAAGTAGCTGAGGTGGAAAAATAAAAGGAGGAGTTACGTCTGCAATTGTTACGAAAAGATGAAGAGTTGTCCAAAGTGAAGCAGACTGCTATATCTTTGCAGAATCAAATTCAAAACCATACTTGCACTTTTGTTGTTCCTACAGGTGACAGTGATGCGGATCCTCAAACCCAAATTGTTCAGCTCAGCACAGAACTGAAGATAGCTGAAGGTGATCTTAAGCGGGTTCAGTTAGATTTGGAAACAACTACTAAGATTATGAGAGGATGGGAAGATAAAGCAAATGAAAATAAGCAGCAATTACAAAAGGCTGAGGATGAAATTAAGGAGCTCAAGGAGAAGCTAAAAGGTAACATCTCACTTTTAAGAGCTAAAGATATTATTTGGACTAAAATTATATCTGAAATGAAGTCAAATTGGGATTCCTCAAGTATAATTGCTACAGAGAAACGCCTCATCTCAGACCATGAAGAGGAGATATCATCAGAAAAACAAACTCTCATTAAAAGAGAAAATTGGGCTAGGAGGTTTTTAAATTTTATCAATTCCAAATCAGATGAAGAGCTAGAAGAAATTGAGATACAAGACAGATACTTTTATGCTGAAGAAGTCAATAAAATGATAATTAAGAATGATCTACGAAAAGTTGCAGAGAAAATGTTACTGAGAATTAAGGAGGCGGTAAAGAAGTTTGATATAACTTTTGATAAATTGATCCGAACAAGTTTGCCTTCATGCTGGACAGAAAAGGGAAATATTTTGACTTGGAAGTTTTATGAAGATGCATTAACAATGGCAATGAGCAGAGCAGATAGCAGACACGAAAAGACACAAGTTTTAAAGGGATAGACAGTGTTTAACTTTTTACAAAGGCACTTCAATTTGCTATGGATGGTAAAGGCACTCTTCACAGAAAGGCTCACTCACAATCAGGCAGTTGCATTTAGATTGGAATACCTCAGCTACAGGAATGCTCCTACAACTCAAAGTGAACTTTGGAAAAAATGCAAAATCTTCTCCATTGACACAACAAAAGATTCCAACGGATAAATCAAAAGTAGCTGTTGATTCCGCAGCCACTTCAAGACCAGTTGTTCCTTTAGATTAAAAGTTCTAAAAATTCTCATTACGTCATTTCCTAGGATTATGCAAATGTAATAGGACTTTTCTTGAGGCGTGTACCTCCATAACAGTTAATAGTTTAGGCTGTTAGTGTTAGTTAGAGAAGTTAGAATCAATTTCATTACTGGAAATTGTTTTGTGATAATGTATTTAAGGACAATTGGAAGAAGGAGTGAGGTTCCGAGTTTTGGACCTTGAAGCCTAATTGTTTACTGAAAAATATTGAATCAATGAAAAGTTTTGAAAGTTTCCTTCATTCTATCTATGTTGAATAGTTTTCCAGTTTTCATTTCGTTTCCATATCTATGAATAAAATAGAGTGATTTGAGCTGCAGGTCTCTTGATATCTATGTATCTAAGAGTTAAACATCCTTAATGGGTGCTCCTCTATTTTAACTTTATTGTTGCTCACTTCTTCAGGGTTTTATGATGGTAGATTCTGTTTTAAGCAGCATATCAAATTGAAATCATTTTCTTTCTTTTTCTTCTATTCATTCACTTCAGCATAAAGAGAACATGGCATTGTAGAACTTGTAGGGGTTTGATATTTGGAGATTATATTATTAATATTTGAAGGTTTAATAAACAGAGACAAATATACGCTTGTTTGTGACATAATATTTAATGTCTTGAGCACGGATTCCTTTACACAGCAAGGAATTGTTTTTCAAGGAACAACACCCCCTTGACCCAATTGAGTTTGGGAAGGGTGTTCCGAAATGGACGCAAAAATATTCGTCTATGGGATGCTTCTGACCACATAATTAACAATTGGAGTTTTAACTACACCAAGATATTGACTACTAGAAGGATGAAAATCAATCAATGATGGTCTCGGTTGTCCTATATATGTAAGGGGTACAATGGTGCCACCTAGTATATATGTGTTGGAAACATTTACCCATGGAATCTGAGCTTGGGTTCAAACTCAGAAAAGGATTCCAACCAAAAGGGTTACTAAAAGGATTTGTGCTAGCAGCGCTATGAGGAGTGGTAGCCAAAGGTTCAAGAGAAAACACGAAAGGAGTGGTGGCCGGTATGTGCTAGATTCCACTCACAAGTGGTGTAACTAAGTTGCTGGGACCAGTCATATTCTGCTAGTAGGGTGACCTAACAGTTGTGTAGAACTACTAATAGGTGGGGGGAGGGTGGGTGGAGAAAATTTGTCCACAAAGGCCCACAACCCACTAGTTGTCGTTGGTATATTGGAGGTGGGTAAAGAAAAAGACACCATAGGTATTCGTGATACCTGAATCAACACTAGCCCAAGCGGATCAGTGAGAGGAGGATGATAAGGAGTTACAAATCCTTTAGTGAAAATATCCTCAGGAAATATAGTGTCTTGGGAAGTGGTGTGCAAATCAAGGTTCGACACTGGAGACTATTCTCCCGAAGAGGAGGAATCTGGATCACCAAGGCTCAAAAAATCCTCCAGGGTCAGTGGAGGAAGACCTATTTATTGCCTTGACAGATGAAGAGGGCTAAAGGTAGCCACAATGGACAATAAATTTTATCAAAGTTTTTAAAGTGATATTTTTATAGTCTTAGTGATAATCAAACAAGCACTTAAAAAATAAAGAATAAAAAATAAAAACTCTAAAATTCAATCAAAAAGTAGCCAAGGGATATGAATTTTTTTGAGAACCACCATTCACTGGAGATGAAACCTAGTATCATAATGGAAAATAGAGAGAGTTGGTCTAAGTAAATTTACGAGTACTCTTGAGCTTCGCCCGAACCTCAGATAATGGGGCAAAGTACTCTCGTGAATACAAGTGCCCTCCCAAAAACCGAAGACGTAGTAGGTTGATCTGTTTTAGGTACTAGCGCATCCTACCCCAGTCACCTTGTGTTCATCCCTAAATAGTATGGCCATTAAGGATACCTCAAATCACAGACACTACTGGGGAGTTCATGGTCATGGATAGTATGTTGTATGGGCAGAACACCTGGATCCCTGATCCAGTTTCGACATCGCCGAGGAGAACCCCAATATACAAAATATCCACTGGAAATGTGATTTAAGGTGGGCTACCTTCTCACACACTCCAATGTTGTCTCGTTTTTAACTCCTTTGTGCAGGTAGTGGTCCTGGATAGTATGAGTGCAGCAAGATTTTCACTCATTAATGACACTAGTTTTCAGTATTGTGACCTTGGGAAGTTTTCTCACCACTGCCTAACCCAAGAACCTAGACTGAACTAATATTTTTGTAATCTAAAAAAGAGTTGCTGATTAATTTTATTAAACACTTTAATTTTAGTGTACTTGTGTTAAATTCTTCAGAGGGGGAGTGGAAGTATGAAATTTTATGTGACTTTGACACAAACCATGCAGAAAATGCTTTTAAATTTCGTTCGATGAAAGATTTTTTGTACGAGGAGAAATTCATTTATACATCCATGCCACAACACACATCCAACATGCACTTTAACCTATAAAATATTTAGATATTTGATAATCTCTAACAATTAACTAACCCAATATAAATATAGAATAAAATCAACTACATCAGAAAGCTAAACTGAAAAATTTTGTTTTCTCTTTTCAGAAAGGAAATGCATTTAAGCTATCATCTTAAAAAAAAGAAAAAACTAGCATGCAAACAAGCAACCAATCACAATGTTTTAGTTGCAAGAACCAGGAACATACAATAAGCCACCTATCAACCCGGGAATTCACAACAGAGGGTGAATGTCAATATTTTGGCTGCATAACGCTTCTCATCAGAGTGGTTACTAAATACTACTAGTGTTTTATGGTTAGGGTGTTTGGTATTGGGAGCCTATATATAGGCCTCATTTTGATTTAAACAAGGGAGAAAAATTGTGATGTAAGGGAAATTAAAAAAAAAAATTCTAGAAATTGTTGGGGTATTTGAAGCTATTGTAAGTAGGAATTATGAAGTATATATTGGGTTGTTAGAGCTTCTTTTAATCTAATTCTGAAAATCCACCTTGAAATTCTATTTTTTTCTCAATATAAATACAATTGCATAAGTTTTTCAATGGAAGATAATGTTATAAACTAGACATGTGTATGAAATATGAATGTAATTGTGTGAATTAAAGAGAACTTTGAATATGTAAGATTGTTTCTTTAATTTTTTGAAATTTATCAAGATTATGAAGAGTATGTTTGTTACTTTGGTAAACTTCTACATGGGATGAAATGAAAATGCATAAATTCTAGTTATTGTGTTTCTAACAATTGAATTCTTAATTTCTCTATTGTTCATTTAATATTAGTAGCCTAAGAATTAATTCTTAATTTCTCATCTTGGTTTGTTGAAATTTATTCTCCATACTTTCTTTTTCACATTAAAACCCTCATATTTCTAATGTAAAACCCAAGGTATATGAATTATGTAACCCAAAAACATGTGGAAATTATAACCAACAACACACTTATAAACTATTGAACCTTTCTTACTTGAATTCTCGGAAGAAACAAATATCATAAAAAAATAAACTAAAAACCATATTTTCTTGGCTAAAATGTACTCTTCATATCTTCTATTTTATTATTAAAACTTTTTGTTAAAACTAAGGTGCTCAATAGAAAAATTAAAAGTAAACTTTGTACTTTCATAAATATATTTCCCATTAGTAACACAATCATTAAAATGAAAAATAAAATAAAATTTAGATGTTCCTAGACTCTACATTATAGCACACCATAGTGTGACTCTGGATCCCGAACAAGACTCTTCATGGTCTCATTAATATCCCTTTAATTTGGTTTGTTTTATGCATGGACATTTGATTCAGTATCAACATTATCCATGCTAATATTTTAGGGTCATACCTCATTCTCTTCACTAAATTGTCATTGGTAACCATATGGTCTCTTGTTTTCAATTATTAAAATTTTCCTAAAACTTTACCCGTAGCTTTTCCAATAGTTTTAACCCAAATTCCTCACTAAATTTTAAATTTCGGGTTTACCATGATGTTCTCACCATCAATATCTTACCCCTAACTATTTGTTTGCATTATTTTTATGCTTGCTATTAAAGATAAAACCTTTTAAAGTTTGCAACATGTTAAGCCATTTTTACCCATGAAAATTCCGGTAGATTTTCTTCAAAAGCTTCGAGAAATTTAACTATCAATTAAATTTCAAGGTGGATAGTTGGAGTCTACTTGAAATTAACATTTTACTGATTGGTCATATGCCAAATTCTGATTTAAGGGTTGCAAATTATGGCTTTTGAAAGTTCAATTAATTTTATCCAATTTCTCTACACCTTGGTTTCCATTTTTTGTTGTTCAGCACTAGATTTTAATTGTTTTCCACAAATCATCAACTAACTGTCCAACTGAAGCTACTTGTACTTTTTCACACCCCCTTCTATTTTTTGTATTCCACTTAATTATTTTTCTTCCTGTCCTATTCAGGTTTCCTTCAGCTCTCCATTAGAGGGAAACTAGCTCTCTGGCATTTTCCTCCACGTGGTAAACATATCTATGTCCTTTAGTTCAAAGCTACACATATGTTATTTTTAAATTACATCATCATCCCCACATATTAAAATATTTTTTTATTAATTCCTATTTTATTTTATTTTATTATATATATATATATATATATATATATATATGTATCATGGAAAATTTTAGGGGTTAATATTCACAAGTGGGCTAATTTTCCATGTTTTTTTCTTAAAAAAAAAGATTCGGTAATATCCATTTTTCCTAAAAATGATTCACCCAAATTTTATAGTATAAAACTAATTTACCTTAAAAATCGCCAAAATTTTATATAAAGATAATATAAAACTATTAGACATTTGAAAACTTTTACAAAAATAACATCAAACATTTTACACATTCCATATTATTGACTAGTGAGATTCGCCAAGGTTTCTAAACTTTAAGATAAATGTATGTTGTAACATTATCTAGTTATGATAAGTTAGCATATAAAGTCAAAATAAATTCAAATTTTTTTTAAGATAGGATATGGATTAAAAAAAAAAAAATTAGGTTTATTGTGTGCTTTATACATACATATCAAATAAAATGTTAGGTTAGATTGCCAGCCTAAAGAATGAAGGAAAAATAAAAAATAAAATATTAGGATGCCAAAGAAAAAAGTAAAGGCTTTAGTGCAAAAAAATGAAAAAATATATGGCTCCAATCTCAAATGCGCCTATTCAAAAGGTAAATATATTAATTGTGATTGATTTCTTTAAAAGGAGATTAATTTTTCATTAGTTTATTTAACATTAAACCTAAAGTTATATGGCGTATATAATTCATTGTAAAGCTAAGGTCACTAAATGACAAAACATGTCTTGTCGGATGTAATATAAGTGATTACTTTTCAACTGTTGAGATCTCGCCCGCCTAGATCAACGACGGAGGGAGAGTTCGCACCCCCCTCGGCCATTTCCATTTCCCTTTAACGCAGGGGGGGTGTGTGAAAAGCAGCTTTAATGGCCACTCTAAAAAGCATATGTGGCGTCCTCTTCAAAGTTTGCACCCCCCTCGGCCATTGCCATTTCCCGTTAATGCAGGGGGGGTGTTTGAAAAGTGGCTTTAATGGCCACTCTAAAAATCATACGTGGTGTCCTCTTCAAATTTCGCACCCCCTCCACTCAAAACAGGAAACCACTACTCCCCCGCTCTGAAATTCTCCAGTGGTTTCTCCCTTGGCGCCTAAACGGTCGTTCATCCCGTGCCTTGACTGTTTTCCCTCCGCCGCTCTCATGATGCCACATTCCATATATCTATTGACACATCAGCTTAACCATTGCCACCCTCTCACGTCTCTGCCTGCCTATTTTCCCGTTGACGCGCCCACTCCCAAACCATTGGCCTCCACGTCAGCCCTCCTCTCCAAATCCCATTTAAACCGCTACGGTCACATTAACCATTAATAATGATCATATTCTATAAAAAATCCTCCACCCCACTATTTCTCACTTTTTCCTGGCCATTGCACTTGCGTGATTGCAGGAAAATTTGCACAGTTGCCCTCATTGTCTGATCAAGTTGTCACCATGCCTGTTGTCATCCAATCAAGCCGTTGCCACTTTCATTCTTCCTGACAACACTATCTCCTCTCCTTTGTTACTCTTTTAAACTGTCAACATGGCCCCAAAATACAAAATTAAGAAGAAGATGCAGAAGAAATCCCTGCTCCCACAGCCTAGGTCAATCTTGACCTCATTCCTCTTGTAGATGCCCTCTTTAAGGTTACAAATTTCCAGTGTGACTTCGATTTCCATGAACTCCACATGTGGCTCAAGAAAAAATATATACAAAAAGAAGACCATATTAGTTTCTAGGAATCACTTCTCCCTTTCTTTTCCTTCCAAAAAGCCCATGAATTCCCTAATTTAATTTCATGGTATCAAGCTCAATATAACCCTGTCAAAAGAGCAGTGGTGGCTTAGAATGGAGACATCATGATCACCATCACTTCTAAAACCATCAATCAAATGATTCTCATTCCCCAATTTGACTAGCTCAGTAATTTCTCACCAGCCACACTTATGGATCAGTACCATAAGTTGACCTTCCCACAAAGAACTCAATTTTTTAAAATTTTCTACCAAAGGATGTTGAATTACCCAAAAAGAATCCACCATACCCATCCTATATGTTTCCTGAGGCCTCTAGACGCTATATCTCCATAATTTCCTACCTGTTAGGATATCAGGATGACCAATCAGTTGATGAAATCATCCTTGGGTTCTTTTCCATTTTCAACAATGAACAACAACCAACATTCATGTATAATTTCAACTAATTTTTGGCTGAAAATATACATGAACAGTTTATGAATTTTACTGCACAGTGGGTATTTAGATACAGTTTTGTCATCATTCACCTATTTCTTTTCCAGCAAGGAGATAAAATACTCATTCAACTCAGAAAACAAGATGATAAGGGAGTGAAACAATCAACGATTCATCATGGAAATTGTTAGGGGCTAATATTCGCAGGTGGGCTAATTTTCTATGATTTTTCCAAAAAAAATATTTTCCAATTTCCATTTTTTTATAAAAATGATTCGCCCAAATTTTACAATATAAAATTATTTTACATTAAAAATCGCCAACATTATATAGAGAGTATATATAAAATCATTACAAATTTGAATAATTTTACAAATACAACAATAAAAATTGTATAGTTTACATATTAGGGATTAGTGAGATTCGCCAATTTTTGAAACTTCTAGATAATTTTCCATCCTTAAAATTTTCCCTACAATTCATTGGACAAAAATTGTTAGATCTACATCAACAAAGCCAACATTTTCAGAGTTCGTGGATTCTTTCATACATCCAGTAAAGCAGCTCCTAAGCGGTAAAAAAGAACCAAGGATTGGAGAGGAAATTAAAAGAGTTTTACACTTAAGTGAACAAACCAAAACAAGAGATTGGTATCTATATAAAAATTATACTAAGATAAGGGTATATGGATGTGAGCTTGCACCATACAAGCTGCCTAAATATGTTCCTATGAGAATATTTTCTCTGGAATATATTAGGAAAATGATAAACATGGATGACCTGCACTTTGTGTCAGGTAAAAGAAAATCACAGTTCAAGATGAAGGAAAACATTGGATCATTTATCTGTAATACCAGATTGCCTGGTTTAGAGGCAGATGCATTATTGAAGAAGATGAATTTCTGACCCAGCTTCACTTGGTCCTATGACCCATATGGTATCATCTATGCTCTTAGAGTTGAATTAAAAACAACTCCCTATAATCATACCCCAAGGCTAGAGATAGAAAATTTTATGAAGAAGGAAGAGTGGTCTGAAGGGACATTACAGGAAGAATATGAACATGTTCTGTCAACTTCAAATGTGCAAACTCAATTTCCTCAGAGAAAGAAACTAAAAAGGGCAAGAGAAGAAAATCCATCTGCTATGGAAGTTATCCAAGAATTCATTCTTCAACAGAAGAAAGAAAAAATTGGTTCAACATAATTAATAGAGGGAGGACCATCAAAGGTAATTGGCTTTGAAGAGGTTGAAGTTTCAATATCACAAACTACATCAGATGGAACTAGTGTTCTAAATACTCCTTCTGTTTCTCCTTCCAAGGAACCTATGGAACTAATTCAAACTACAGCAAACACTTATACAAATTACCAGGACATCTTTTCAAAGTTCCTGGAGACCAAACAGAAGAATGAGACTCTTAAAGCTAATGTTTATAGCCAGTTTTGGAAACATACAACAACCTCCCAACACAGACTACTTTTAGCCTTTGACAATTAAAAAGGAAGAATGTAGATGAAATTATTACAAGCTTCAGTTCCATTTCTAAAGTCTCCTTCTGACTACAAGAAGACCATTTTCTCATTTGACACCAGTCAAATACATCCTATTGATCAGATGGACATGCACATGCAATTTGGTGAAATGTTGTTTTCTACCATGACCACCACAGCAATGTCCCTCTCCAAGCTCAGAATAGAACTTTCAAATGTTCAATCTCAGCTCATTATTGAAAAATTTTCATCATTGTCTAAAGATACAAAGATGAAGAATTTAGAAGACTTGAGGGTAAAAATTGGATACGATCCAAAGGAATACAATGAAATTGAAGAAATTATCAAGAAAAAATGTAGACATTGCAACCTTGAGAAAGAAGTTGAAGATGCCTTCTACTGAAGATCCAATGACAAAAGAAATTGCAGAGAATGAACAAAACAGGGATGAGATGCTCAAACTCATCATTGAGAAAAACATAAAAATTAAGAAAATGGTAGAACATATAGAAGTAATCCTTAAGGAAAATGAATCAACACAGGTAGCTTTAGTTCCAACCACATCCATTCCTATATCAGTTGTAGGAAAAAATGCATCTTCATCATCAGAAATAGCTCTATAATCATGAACAATTGCTTATTCAGCCAGATTAGAAGAAGAATTGAATTTTCAAAATCATCAAAATGAAAAGTTGTTAAAGAAATTTCAGAATCTAGAGTCGTAGAAAGTCAAAAATGATAATTTGTACGTAGCAAAAATGCAAAAGACACATACACTAGAACTCAAAATTGAAAAGTTAGAAAGTGAATCATTAATGGTTGATACCTTTCCCAAGCCAAGGAAAGAATCTGGACAAACATTAGCCACGCTATAACTAAATTATGGTCATCCATACAAATTATCTTTGAGCAACAAGAACTTATAAATAGATGCAAAACATAGATTGAAATACATAAAGAAACCTTGAAGACCAAGCCATCAAAAGCCACAAACATGATCAAGGTATTAAATTCAAAGAACAGAGAAGAGCTTGAAGAAATCAATATTTCTGACATAACAACCACAATTTTGCAAATCAAGAGGGTATTACAGAAGAAGAATTTGATCAATCAATTAGAGACCAAATGTCAAACTCTAGACACTATTGTCCAAAGGTTTTGTACCAAGTTCAATGTCTTAAATAAAAAATGGTTACCACGATTAGTATCTATGGATGATAAGCCGATCAAAATTGAATATTATTGTAAGAAACTATACACCATTGCAGGAAACAAGGCTAAATTTGCAAGGATTAAAGGATGCATCACAGGAAAGACTTTCTTAGAAGCCTTAGAGTTTGATTTAAACATAAAAAATGAGATCAAGCATCTTTTCCTCATCAAGCCCACTTTTGAAAGATACACATAAGTGGATGAGGTATTTAGGAAAATGGTAAATTTACAAATCTTGAACGAGGAAATATGGGATAAATTGTGTGATACCATTGAGTAATTGTAAATTCTAGCAACAAAAATAACATAGTATCATTTTTGGGTGTAGTCATCAGCACAGTAGCAATTTTTGGCCAAGTCATCAACAAAATCCTTCAAAATAGGGACACATCATCCAACAATTTCCTTCTTTCCATCATATAATACTATTTTTTTAATCAGTATAGGATATTTTATTATTCCTAGAACTAGTATAAATAACTCCCATTCTCGATTTATTAAGGGTTGCACCCTTGGATGAGAATTTTTGTAAGCAGTAATGTACAAGCTTTTGATCATTAATAATAAAAGAAGGATTCTAGATTTGTTTCATACAACCTTTTTCCCTTGTGAGTTTTTCCTGTTTATTATTTCATATTTTTTTCTACATGTATTTAATTGCTATGAAGATAACTATGTAAGATTAATTGAGTTTAAGTTGTCATAATTATTCTTGAAGTTATAATCTATATCAGAGAATGATTTACTGAGCTATTTTTTTATGTATGTCCCTCTCATCAATAAATTATCAGCATCTTCATAATGTTAAACACGTTTTGTTAGACTTTTAGACATTGCTTGAAAGTTTTCACACTTATGATCATTTGAAATATTCTATATGAAAGATTAAATAAGCATATATTCTTACATATTCTTCTTAATCACCTGCAAAATCTAAATTATTGTGTGGAATACAGAAACAACCGTTTGTCGTATTAATTAATAATATCTAAAAGTTTAAACATTGTTGATGCAAATTGTTTTATGCATTGGTCATCCAAAAATTCCAAACTTAAAACAAAACAAAATATTATAGATGCTTTGGCATAATTATTGACCCTAATTATCTAGAGGACAACATCAGACTGACGTTGTTTCTAGGGAACTGAATTTGATTTTTTATTCCTTGGGAAAATGATAAATCTTATTCCTTTAAGGGTGATTAAAGGTCTAGTTAGGTCAAATTTTTTCACCTGGTGACTTCAATGAACCCAAGATGGATCCTTCTAAGCATACCAGGTCTCATTTAGACTCTGAAATTGTCTTAAATTTATCAGATGAGACTGGTAAGACAAGATTCTTAGAGAAGAAGACATCAAACCCCTTCTTCTGTTCCTCAACAGGAGACCACAACAGTTCCTGATCCAGATCTGGACCTATTCCTCTAGAATCAGAAGATATACCTCCTAGAGTGCAAGAATTAGTATCCAAAGGAGTGTATTTTTCAATCTTCTTTGTTATTCAATTCTTTGGAATATTATAAATTACCCGAGGCATCTTTTGAATCTCCTATATTAGAAAAGGACTTGGATCTAAAATTTCCTGGATTCAACCTACTGATTTCATATCCCCTGTCACATACTCTACTCCATCTACTTTTTCACAACCAGAAGATATATTTTCTCTTTATTTTAATCCTTTATTTAAACACAAATAAGGAGAATAAGAGGTTCAAAACTAGGTCATTCGAACACCCTTAAGATCCCTAAAAATATCTTCAATTCCATTTCTTTCTCCACCTCCTTCTTCACCTCCTTCTTCCCCATCTTCATATTATATTTCTACTTCTTCTTCTACAACCACAACTATTGAATATTCTACATCTACATCTACATCTTCAAGTATGGCTGGTTTTAGACCCATTGTACAAGAAATATATGCTTCCCTATTACTCCTACACCAACTTAACAATTTTCCTACTGGGTATCTGAAACATCTCCCCAGATTTAATGGAGAAACGGGTTTGTCAGCTGAAGATCATCTAGCAACATTTTTAGAATTTGTTGATAACATGAACATAGACCATGAAAATGTTTATATGAGATTGTTTGTGCAATCTTTAGAAGGAAATGTTAGGATTTGGTTTACAAAAATACTAGCTCAATCTATTAGATCTTGGGAGAAATTGACAACTATCTTTAAAAATAAATGGGGTGTGAAAAAGGATCCTGTTTATTTCTTAACAGAATTTGAAGAGCTTAAAAGAAACTATGGTGAACCAGTAGTCAATTTCACCAAAATATTTAATAAACTTTATCACAAGATGCCTCCTAATTGTAAACCACCTATAGAAGTATCAAAGGTTAGATTCTCCAAAGCCTTTGAGGATGATTTTGCTGTTATGTTAAGAGAGAGAACAACTCATACCTTAGAAGACATGCAAAAAAATTCTATAGAGGTTGAAACAAGTAGGTCTGCCTAAGCTAAGCTAAAGGCCAAAGATGAAAAAGCCCAAAGAAAATTAAAATCAAATAAGGAAGCTTCTTCTTCCTCTAAATCTAAAAGTGAAGACTCAAAAATAGATGAAATCACATCACTTCTTAGAAAACTTTCAAATATGATTTCGAAGATTGAAACACAACCTAGAAAAATCCAACAAGCTGTTGCTAGACCCCAAACACAGACCCAAGGTCAGTTCAAAAGGGCCCCTCAATTGAAAATACTTCAGATACCAAACAATGATCAACAAGTACCTACATCATTCTTGATTGATGATCAACAACCTAATGATAATACTTTGTCAATCACTGAATATATTAATAGCATATACAATACATCTATTCAGACTGCCATTTTCCCTATCCCTCAGAGTTAAATTTCTCAAGAAGATCAAGAGAGTTCTCAGGTCTCTAAATATGAAGCCTTTTCTGAGTTTTTTATTGCAAAACTTAACAAAAGGTATGATTTAAGGCTTAGAGCAGGTCCTCGAAAACCTCCTAAAAACCCTGTCATAATTGAGCCTCAAGTGAAATCTGCTAAAACTCAAACTACTTCTATTCAACCTCTAATTCAACCAAATAATACTACACAAATTGATAAAACTGTTTTGATTTCTTTTAATATTGAAAAATAGCTAGAAAGAGTTAAAATTCCTATTCCACTTTCAGAACTTTCTAAAAATCTTGGATATAAGAGTTAAGTCTCAAAATGGATCCAAAAATCTAGTGTGGATGCTAAAGGGGACATTATTAGTCTACAAAATGAGAAACACATAATAGCTTTTAGTCCTAGTTCAGACATGATCAATGAATCAATACCACATTTCTATGTGACTTTGAAGGTACATGATTATTTAATATACAATTTTATGTTGGATTCTAGAGCTTCACATAATCTAATGCCAAATGTTATTATAGAGCAGCTTAATTTGGAAATCACTTGGACTTATCATGATCTATATACGTTTGACTCCAAAAGAGTGCAATGCTTAGGACTTATAAAGGACTTAGTGGTAACCTTACACCAAATACCAGTCAAAAGTGTTTTATTAGACATAGTAGTCACTGATATTCCCCCTAAGTTTGGAATTATTTTATCAAGATCATGTTGTGCCAAGCTAGGAGGAAGTCTTCAAATGGATATGTATTTTGCCATTATTTCTGTATTTGGGGGAGAAAACCTTAGGTTATATAGGGAGGTTGGATTCTTAAACACTGTCTACAAATTAGATCAAACTAGAAACCATCCCATTTATGTAGTTGACCAAGACTTTAGTTGCTTCCAACTATCTTCAAATACTTCACAGAATTTTCAACTCAAAATTGAGGATGTAGTTGAAACTCCTAAATATGTTCAAGCTGATATTTGGAAACTTTTATTTGATGGGTCTTGTACCAAAGATGGAGTTGGAGCAGGTATTGTTTTAATTTCACTAGAGAAAGAAAATATAACCCAATCATGCAAACTAGATTTTGAGGTCACAAATAACGTTGTTGAATACGAAGCTTTTCTTCTAGGTTTACACTTTGCTAAAAGTTTAAAGGTGCAAAATTTAAGTGTCTTTACTAATTCAAAACTTATAGTAAGACATGTTAGCAATATTTTTCAAACAAAACATCCTAGGCTCAGGTCTTACAGAAATGAAGTTTGGGATAAAATTGAAAAATCCTTTAATTCTTTTAATATAACTTTCATCCCTAGAAATGAAAACATTAATGCATACTCCTCAGCTGTTTCTACCAGTTCTTTTAAAATTCCAGGAAAAATGCAGGTACAATACCAAATCCAAGTCAAATATAAGCAATCTATTCCAGATAATCTAAAGTATTGGCAAATATTTGAAGATGATGAACAATTGAAAACCTTTCTTCAAGTTATTGATGAATTTTCTGTCTTACAAATTGAATAAGATAAATAAGATATGAATGAAGCCACTAAAGAAAAATATAATTCATATCTAAATACAAAAGTAGCTACTATAGGGTAAAATGCTTGGGTTTTTGGTTATATAATATCCCTCTCAGGGCTTTCCGGTGCCCGAGGCAGACAGTAAGATTAATTGTATAGTTCACAAAGAAGGCACACACATGTTCATATCAACTTAAAAAACTTGATGGAATAATATGGAATATTACCTCTTTAATGATCTTGAAGTCTTTTGGAGAGTGCTAAGCAGCGAATCAAGGATCCTTCTTCACCAACTCCAAATCTCGACCCTACAATCAATCAAAGCACCCGTGTAATCTCTACCACAACATACATTTCCTATCAATTAAGTTAACATATGATAAAAATTTGAACTCTTCACATCTAAGCCATTCATCTCATGCATATATAAGTAATTTAATAACAATGATAGTATCAACGCATAGAATGGAAAACCAGATACAATTCTATTAATTTGTAAAAGGGAGGATTACAACCTTCGGTTGTACCAAGCCCTCCTCAGCCTTCCAATATCTCTATCTCTCAATGTGGTGATGTCTTGATCAACAATTTCTCAATGAACCTCTTTGACCTTTGACCTTCACACTACAACAATAATCTTTTCTTCACAAGTATTCAAAACTTGGACAATCCTTCGACCTTGAACCAAGAGCCTTCAGCTCCATTTTATAGGAGATGGAGAGAGAAATAATTGCCTCTCTCCTTCCACCAGTTCTAAATAGAAAAAACCAAGATGTTTCCTCAACTTCCATGCTTTTTCCTTCCTTGAGAGTTCAGTTGTTTTTGGCAAGTCCCAATAAGAGACTAGTGCTTTGCAGTTTCTATTTTGTACTGACTCTCTTGTGAGAAAAAGCTGGAAATTCAAATAATTCTCCATGGGTTTTTCCTATTTCAAACTCAAAACACAGGTAACACTACCCTCTAGTGTAAACAGATCATTTCCCTAGCCAATAACGCGGCCTCTTCATTGATCAGGTGCGTTATAACGCTCTTGTGTTGTTATAGGGGTGCGTTACTTTGGCAAAAGTAGGTTTAGTTTAGGTCTTTGTATTCCTTCCATATTTATCTTCTCCTCTGAGCTGATGAGGAGGTTTTTTGACCTGTAACAGTAGCTGATCGTGAAATTATACAAATGTCAAACAATTTTTCTCCTAAAGGCCTTGTTCCTTTAGAAAAGCTATTTGATCAAAACGATGTTCCTATAAATCCACTGTCTATCTCACCAGAAGATGATATTGAAGAAACTAACATTGGAAATTATGAAGATATTAAAAACATTAAAATTTGTGCATCTCTAACTCCTGAATTTAAAACTGAATACATTAAGATTCTTAAAAAGTACAAATATGTTTTTTCTTGGTCTTATACTGATCTGAAAACTTATGGCACATCTCCTATAGAGCATAAAATCCCATTAAAACCTAAAGCAAAAATTATCATAAAAAACTAAGAAGAATTAATCCAGTTCTACTTCCCACCATAGAAAAGGAGCTTAAGAAAAATTTAGATGCCCAAATAAATGTTCCCTTAAGATACTTTGATTGGGTAACTAATTTAGTTCCCTTCAGAAAGAAAAATAGAGAAATTAGACTTTGTGTGGACTTTAGAAACCTTAAAAAATAATCTCTAAAGAATAACTATCCACTTCCAAAGATGGATCAACTAATCCAAAAGGTTTTTGGTGCTAATAGGCTTTCAATGCTTGATGGATTTTTTGGTTATAACTAGATAATGGTAAATCCAGAAGACAGAGAAAAGACTGCCTTTACCACACCCTGGGGTACATTCATGTATGCGAGAATGCCTTTTGGGTTATCGAATGCAGGAGAAACATTCCAAAGAACTATGGATTTATATTTTGTTGGTGAGGTGAATAAATCTGTTTTTATTTATCTTGATGATCTTACTATTTTCTCTAATTCAGATCAGAAGCATGTAAAACACTTGATGAAGGTTTTTGACAGGTGTAGAAAGTTTGGAATATCTCTCAACCCTAAGAAGTCTCTGTTTGACATCAAAGAAGGAAATTTTTTGGGACATATAATTTCAAAGGAAGGAGTGGTGATAGATCCTAAAAGGGTATTTACTATTCAATCATTATCACTGCCAATAAATAAGAAAGAAATTCGAGCCTTTTTAGGAAAAAATAACTTCTTGAGAATATTCATCCCTAATTATGCTGAAATAGTTAAAGACATAACTGACATGATTAAAAATAATCATGAAGTTAAATGGACTATTCCTAATAGATATTCTTTTGATCAAAACAAGAAAGCCATTTCTGAAGCTTCTACCTTGACCAACCCCAATTATTCCTTACCTTTTAGTATATTTTCCTTTGCTTCTAAAACCACCCTTGCTTCTGTCCTTTTACAAAAAAATGAAGATTTTGATGATCATCCCATATCATTTTTCAGTAAGGTTATGCGAGATGTTGAACTCAAGTATGTTATTATTGAAAAACAGGCCTATGCCCTAGTTCAAGCCTTAAAATATTTCAAAATGTATGTCCTTCACTCATCCATTACTGCTTATGTCCCTAACAATGCTGTAAAATATGTTCTTACCCAACCAGACACTAATTGAAGAAGAGGAAGGTGGATCACTCAAATCCTTTAGTTTGAACTCATTACTAAAACCACTAAGTTAGTGAAGGGACAAGGTTTAGCTAAATTTTTAGATGAACCCAATTGCAAAGTGTTAGGCATAAATTCTATTTTTGAAATCTCTGAGAAGTATACACAAGAACCTTCTTCAAATTTAGACAGGGAGAATCCACAAGAAAATTCCTTAAATGAAAAAGGGGAGAATCCACAAGAAACTTCCCAAAATTCTCAAGGAAAGAACCCACAAGAACCTTCTCCTTCAATTCAAATAGTTTCTATTCATATTGATGAAAATTTTTTACTATAAAATTGGTATGTAGATATTGTACATTTTCTGATCAATTTTGAGTGTCCTACTCAATTTTCCAAAAGTCAGTGAAAAACACTTAAATTGAATCTATCAAATATTGTATCATTAATGCAAACTTGTATTGGAAAGATCCTCTCAACATTCTGTTACTTTTTTTTAACAGAAAATGAAATAGAAGGAATCATTGAGAAATTTCATGCAGGGATATGTGGGGGACATTATGCTTGGAGAGCCACAACATACAAGATACTAAGGTCATGTTTCTATTCGCCTACTTTGTTTTCACAAGTAGGAGCAAAGGTTAGAAGATGCATTCCACGTCAGATGTTTGCTGGTAAGAAAAAACTATCATCTATTCCATTAGTTCTAGTTGTTTTTTCAGCACCATTCCTTCAATGGGGACTAGATTCTATAGGGGAAATTCACCCATCTTCAAGCAATCAACACAGATGGATTTTAACTACGACAGACTATTTCACCAAGTGGGTGGAGGCCATTCCAGTCAGAAATGCTACAGATACAGTAGTAATAAAATTTATTGAAAAATAAATTCTTTCTAGATTTAGTTGCCCTAAAAAAATAGTGACTCATAATGCCACAACATTTAGTAGTATAAAAATTATTGAATTCTACCAAAAATATAAGATTTTGCTACATCATTCAACCCCTTATTATCCTCATGGAAACGGTCTTGTAGAATCATCGAACAAGAGCATGGTTAAAGTGATAAGAAAGACTCTACAATACCATAAGAAAAATTGGGACAATCATCTTATCTATGCAGTTTGGGAAAACAAGATTTCTCCCAAAAGATCAACATGTAAATCTCCATTCCTACTGGTCTATGGTAAAGATGCCATTTTTCCTACCAATTTGGATTTTCCTGTTCTTAAATTTTTACAAGAGTCTATTCATGAACCTGATGATTTTTTTTTTTGTAAATAAGGCTAAATTCTATTGATAATGAGACATAATGTACAAGGAGGCTATGGCCTCAACGCAGTGGGCATATGAGCTAGCCATAGTAACAACAAAATAAAAAAAAATTCAAAACTGGAGCTGCCCATAAGGGGAAACCAACCTAGGTAGAGTATGTGGTGCTGCCTCGAAGAGGAATCTAGCAAAGTGAACCATGAGTCAATGTATTTCGAGCAAACAAGAACAAAAACCAAACTGTAAAACTGTAGGTCCACGACCTAGGGAGACCTGGTAATTTGCGCATCCGGAGTAACTGGAGGAGGTTCTTCAACAATCAAAAACCTGTATTCATCGTTCTCGGCAAGCTGGGAATCGGTAGCTTCTGGATGAGGGACCGCAGCATCAGCATCCTGGCCTTCAACCTACATCAGCTTCTATTGGTGGAACTCAGAGCTGCTGTCGACCTGCATTTGCTTCTGATGGTGAGGCTTGGAGCCAATGTCACTATGCGAGTTGGAGGAATGCATGGGCGAATCTTGCGGGGTCGTCACAACTTTCGAGGACTCATGGTGTCCAAAATGATTAGAAGGCGGAGGGGGCTGACAGGGGAATTGTTCAGATCTTGGGACTTCATGGAAGGAGATGGAAACAGTTGCTACAATGAGAGGACTGAGGGTGGTGCATTGGAACTGAAATTAGGCACTGGCCGGAGCAAAGCCAGGCACAGAGGGAGGATGACGAGCCTCAGGAGGAAGACGACCTCTTCCGCTACGTGTATTTGGATACCTGCCTCCCGAGTGAGCGAAAGAGGAAGAAGAGGTGGAGGGGGAAGAGGAGGATATGACTCGCGTCACTCTACCTCTGTTAACCCCTCTTCTACAACGCATTTGCTATCGCAAGTGAGGCATGCTTTCAAGGCTTGAGTGCTTGAGGCAATGAGTGGTGGAGAAAGATGAAAGGGCGTGGGAGAGCCAAGAATTGGTGTGCAGAGGAGGACTGAGAGTAGCAGAGGAATGAAGAAAGTAGAAATGACTGTGAGAGCGGTGGGAGTTATACCAGTGAGCGAGACAACCACAGCGTGTGCCATTTATTCCAAAGGCTGCGCGAGCGTATCGGCCAGCGGCTACCAAAGAGCAACCACCATGTGGAGGATGGACACAGGTCGACATGAAGTTTGTAGGGTCGGAGTGGAGTGCCGCAGAAAAGTTTGGGGTGAGAGCAGAGGGCCGAAGGGTGCATTTAGGCGGCATTTTGAATCCCAAGAAAATACCTCGACTATAGCAGAGTATTGAATGATCCGTAACGTGCCGATGGATAGATTTTAATGCACGGGGGGGCTTGTGGGCTGGCATGGCGGTGGCCATGTGGCCTGGCCACGTGCCGCTCCACAACTCATCACCCAAGTCATTTGCTGCGAACACCCACATCCAGGAGTTCCTTATCCTTGAGCACCAATTTGGAGCATTCCTGGATGAGTTTGTCATCATTGAGAATGGAGATGGGGCCTGCTGATAAGGCCTAGGGGCTGGTCACACCTTTGTTGGCAAGAAGGTATACTACTTGGTTTCCAGATCATTTTGTATGCTTGAAGGTGATGGCCCAATTTAGTTTTAGCCAATCTGCAATGAGTTCAATTCTTACCATGAGTCTCTAGCTATCAACAAATTTGGAAGGGGAAGCACCCGCAAGAAGATGTTGAACCATGTGAATGAGGATTTGGGAGTCCCCCTCCATTTCGATGGGAAAGAAGTTATGAAGCTCAGCAAGGCACATCCCTTTCCACAGGTCCTCAAGCTCCACAGAGTTGTTATTGTCCCTTCCAATGGAACCGTAGAAGATCAGAAGAGGATTGCCTTGATGGTTCCTAAAGATGCCTCCATAGCCTGCTTCGCTTGGATTTCCTTTTGAGGCTCCGTTGAAGTTTAGTTTGTATAAACCAGTGGGAGGGGGAGCCCAAATTCTAGGAGCCTCAACTTGATGTTTGCGAGCTTGGGTGGGAGGAATGCAGGGGGGAAGAATAAGCTGCCAATTATCACAGATGGTCTTTTCCATAGCTTGCGTGGGAAGATCTTCCTTTTGCCAGTGTCGGAGAGCCAGAGTTTCTTGTATGTTGCAACGAATTTTGTCCCAGAGAATATCTGGAGGAGTACTCTGGCTTTTAAAGATGCGCCTATTCCTTTCCTTCCAGAGGGTCCAAAAAATGAATCCTGGTATGAGCTTCCATAAGGTACTGAGGAGGGAGCTTTTGAAGGGGGAAGGAGGCCAACTGCGTATAGTTGAGTTCAGATCTCCTTGTCCTTTGCCTTCTCTTTGGCACCTGAAGCTAATTTTCTCCCATAGATGATTAGCCAAAGGACAGGTGAGCATGAGGTGGTGAATGGTTTCCTCCTGGTTGTTGCAATTTGGGCACCTGGAGGGACCGGTGAAGCCTCTTTTGATAAGATTGTCCCAGGTGAGTATTCATCTGTGGCATAGGAGCCATAAGAAAGTGGAGACTTTGGGCAAATAATTGGATAACCAGAGACTGTCCCAAAGGGGATCGATGGGTTCAGGATTCTGAGTGAGAAGAGAGTAAGCTTCCTTAGTGCTGAAGTTTCCCCTTGAGGTGTAGCCCCATCTAAGTATGTATTTTTCCTCTGAACATCGTATTCTCCTGTAGCTGAGCTCCAAGTCCAAAGCATGGTGCACATTCTCCTGGAGCTGATTGAGGCAGATAGCAGCCAATTTCCATTGCTTGAACTCCGGTTTGTGGTTAGCTTCCGAATATTGGTAGACATTGGTGTCTAGTATATTGATTTCTTCTGGCGGGAGCTATGGGGAGAGGGTGCTGATCAGTCGAGGCCGTTGCTGCCATGAATCTATCCAGAAGCGAGCTGTACGCCCATTTTAGATCTCCCAAAAGCTGTGTTCTTGGACCAATAGCCAGTGTTGCTTGGTGGCATTCCAGATTTGGGAGCCAGCTTCTACATTGGTGAGGCGGATTAAGTCTTCAGTTGGGCGATTGTTGGCATACTTGGCTGTCTAGAGATGTTCCCAGGGAGTGTGTGGAGTTGAGACCCATCTCCACCAAATATTCGCCCCCATGACTGCATTGCTATGGTGGGGATCACGAAGTCTGAGACCTCCCAGTTTTTTGGGTTTACAGACAGAGGACCATTTGACCAGCGCCCATTTCCTGTTCTGCCCAGAGGAACCCCAAAGGAAGTTACACTGAAGAGCTTTGATTTGCTTGAGAACACCCTTGGGAGCTGCAAGGACGGAGAATAAGTAGAGAGGCATGGATTGAAGGATAGATTTGATTAGGGTGAGATGGCTAGCAAGATTGAGGGCGTGAAAAGTCCAGGAAGAAAGCCTGGCTTCAAGTTTTTCAAGAAGGGACTGCCAGGAGGAATGCTTTAAGGCAGAGTCGATCAGAGGGGAGCCAAGGTATTTTGCAGGGAGCTTAGCTATCATGAATCCAAGGATTCTGGCAATGGAGTTTTGAGTGGTTTAGGTGGTGTTGAAGAAGAAAATTTGTGATTTGGAGGCGTTGACAGATGTGTCGGAGGCTTCAGCAAAAGTATCAAGGATTGATTTGAAGGTTAAGGCTTCATCGACAGAAGGGTGTCCGAAGAGCATGTTGTCATCGATGAACTGCTGATGCGTGGTGGCAGGGAGGTTGTGCATAGTGATGCCTCTGAGACTTTGAAAGTGAAGGGCATGCTTGATCAGGTGACTTAGACCCTCTGCCATGAGGACAAAAAGAAAAGGGGAGAGGGGATCCCCTTGACGAATACCATGGGATGGGGAGAAAGGGCGAGAAGGGATACCATTAACCAAGATAGAGAAGAAAGAGGAGGAGATTAAGTTCATTACCCATCTGGTCCATGTCGGACTAAATCCATAAGCAGTAAGCATTTGCTGAATGTAGTCCCGGCTGAGTTTGTCAAAGGCCTTGGAGAGGTCGATTTTCAGGAGCATCCATGCTTTCTTGGATTTCTTTAGGGAATGGATGATCTCATGGCTCAGGATGATGCCATCAAGGATCTGGTGACCTTCTACATATCCAGTTTGTTCCAGAGAGATAAGCATGGGGAGCAAAGGTTTGAGTCGATTGGAAATTACCTTGGAGATGATTTTGTAGATGACGTTGCAGAGGGAAATTGGCCTGAATTTCTCAAGGGTGGCAGCATGATCTTCCTTAGGGACAAGAGAAATGAAAGTGGTGTTTAGGGAGGGCAAGACCCAATGCATTGTGCGGGATTCTTCTACCAATTGCCAAACCTCATGCTTTATAAGATCCCAAAAGTGGTGAAAGAAATTAGGAGTGAATCCGTCTGGGCCCGACACTTTGCTGTCTCTACATTGAGCAACCGCTTGCTCAAATTCCTGTAGAGAGACTGGGTGTAGAATCATTTGATTATGCTCCTCTTTGATAAGCTTGGGTATATGCTGCAAGATTTGGGAGATCATTGGTTACTTGTTTACAGGGCCTTCTTGTAGCACTAATTTGAAGTGGAGGGAAAGCTCATTCTCTATGTCCTGATGCCTTTCCAATCTTTCACCATTGGGCCCCTAGAGAAAGCCTATTTTTTTGTGCATTCGATGCTGGATGTTGGAACAGTGGAAAAATTTAGTGTTCCGTTCTCCCTCCTTTAACCATCTGATCTTAGATTTTTTCCTCCAGAGGATATCTTCTTGCTGTCGCCTTTCATCCAATTAACTGAGGAGAGCCTATTCCTGAATGACTAGTGCCTCAGTGCGGCCCTCTAGGATGATGCGTTGTTGGAGTTTCGTCATCTTTCTTTCCAAGATTTGTTGTTGTTGGAAGATGTTACCAAAAGTGGAGTGATTCCAGCTTTTGATGCGGGCTTTGAGATCCTTGAGATGCTGTTGGAATTGAAACATCTTTGACCTTGCTGGTGGATTGAAGGCGTTCCAAGCTAAGGTGATCATCTCCTTGAAACTTGGGTGTGTGAGCCAGAATGCTTCAAAGAGGAAAGGTTTTTTCATAGCATCGCCGAGTCTCGTCCATTGAAGAGCGATGGGCTGGTGATTTGAGCTAGAGAGTGGAAGGATGGAAGCTTGAAAATCCCCACCCACATGTATTTCATTGTCCAACAGTAGGAAACGGTCGAGCTTGGAGGTGATCTGCTGGATACCAGAGTGCTTGTTGTTCCATGTGTGAGTGCCATTGTAAAAGGGGAGATCAATTAACCAATTATTCTGGATGAAGTCTTTGAAGTGGTTGCTGTTAGGTTCAAGCTTGGTGCGGCCACCTCACTTTTCCTTTGAGTGGGTGATCATATTAAAGTCCCCACCTGTAATCCAGAGGGGATGAGTTCGATTGGAGTTAAGTGCTTCAATCGTGTTGAGCAGGGCTATCTTTCGCATGGGATCCTGCAGGAAGTAGACGTTGGTGAACTGCCCGTGTATATTAGTGCCAAGAATGTGGAAGGTGGCTTGTATGATGTTGTGAGAAGCATGAGCATCAGTAATTGAAACTGTTTGGGGGTCCCAAGCAATAGCTAGACCTCCCGAGGCTCTGGAGGAATCGACAACAATTGAGTGGTATCCTGGCCAGGCTTTTGAGAGGATGGGGCCAAGAGTTGTGCTAGTACATTTAGTCTCCTATATGAAAAAGACTTGTGGTCTTTCCATTCGTATCATGTTCCTTATCATCCTACATTTAGAAGGGCTATTTAAGCCTCTGACATTCCAAGATGTGAGCTTCATGGTAAACTATTTTCCAGGGGTTGGTAGAACTTGGTAAGCTTTGGATACCTACCAGATTCCATGAGAATCTCTCCTATGAGGATTGTCCGTTGCATATTTTTTTTCCTACCCCTTTTTTTAGAGTCCTTGAAGAGTTTCTTTCCATCCCATTGGCTTCCCAGTTGTATTCCTAGGGATTTCTGGTGTTGCTGTGTGCGTGTGAGAACCACAGCCAAATTCTCGATCTGTCTTTTTGAGATTTTTTCAAAGTCCTTTTTTCTGCAAGCTTGTTCTAGAGTGAAGATTTCTAGCTCGCCAATATCAACATTCTCTGCTTCCTCTTCTATATGATTTGATTGTATTTCTCCAGTGTTGGATCCGTCCATCTCCATGTTGATGGGTTGCTAGATGACCAGATCTGAAACCGAATTAGGAATGGGAGGCATAGGGAGATCTTCAGAAATGGGTTTTAAGGGATCGTCAGGGAGGGAGCCGCTGGAAGGGGGGGGGGTTGGCCAGAAATGGAGGAAGGGGTGGAGGATTCCCCAGGGAGTAAATGGTCATGTTGGGGCTGAGTAGCCAGGATTTCAAAACTATTTCTGGTGGAGGGGATATCAGTGGTTTGGGCTGAGGGTTTGGCAGTGGAGATCGGAGTCTTTTTGTGATGACGCTTACGATATTGGACTTTGGTAAAGCCATCCGCATCAGAGCTGGGAGAGGCTACATTAGCTTTTCTAGGAGGATGGTTGAGGGGGCAGTCTCTAAATAGATGGCCATGAGCATGGCACTTTCTGCAAAGAAAGGGTACATGTTCATAATCTATAGGCTGTAGCCATTCAAAGTCGTCATGGAAGAGACTTACCGAGTCCGGGAGGGCGCTGGCTAGGTGCATGTGAACACAGATGCGAGTGTAAGAGGTGTAACGCCTGAGCTTGGTCTCCTCTGCTATCTTTATGAATTCCCCTAGACCATTGCCTATGTCCTACAGGGATTCTTCATCCCAGTATTCCATGGGTAGAGAATACAACCTGATCCATACGGGTGCCCAACTGAAATCCTCTTTATCAGGGTTGAAGCATTCGACCCAATCACGGAGGTAGAGCTCGGAAGAATTGAAGAAGTATGGGCCGCCATACAGAATGTGATTCCTGTCTTCTATACAATTTAAAATGGCGTTGAAAAAGCCTTTTGGCCCTAAATTAAGTGTGACATGGCCTTTTGGCTTCCATTTTGAGCTGATCCAACCATGCAGAGCTTTTTCGATTGGCCAAAAGCCCACAACTTTGCCGATGAGTGCATGATCTTTCATGTACTGGATCTGGGCATTGATATGGTGGCTTGGAAGCTCTATTTTGGGGCATTCAGTAGCAATGGGTCTGCATGTGGCCGAGGTGGCTTTGGGCTGGGTCGAGCCCCCCAAAGGATCTAGGGTTTTGTCTGCTTGCGCCTCCATGGAGCGGCCGGAAGCCGGGTGATCTGGGTCATGAGTCGTTGGTACATTGACCGTGGATGTCTTCTGTATATTTACAGCGTCCTTCTGTGCTGTGTCGGTTGGAATATTTGGGATCGCGGTAGAGCTGTCAGTGGGGGAGGCCTTGGAGGCCCCCTCCCCCCCCCCAGTGGAAGAACCATTGAAGCCTTTTCAGCGGAAGCAGGTGGGATCTGCCTTGCAGGGGCAGAGTTCGTGGACACGGGTGATCGGATCAGTGCGGTGCCATGGCTGGGGAGCAAGGAACCCTAGCGCAGAGCTCCTTCATTCTCCGTGTATGAACTTGATGATTTATCTAGAAGGATAAATCAAATTATTGAATTAAATGAAAACAAATATGAGATTCAATATAAATTGAGAAAGTATCAGAATAACATGAAGAGTATTTTTGATAGAAAGGCTAGGAAAAGAGACTTCAGAGAGGGTGATCTAGTTTTGAGATGGGATTCTTGAAGGGAAGACAATGGTAAAAAAGGAAAATTTCATAAGCTATGGTTTGGACCTTTCACCATTGCTGAAGTAAAAGGAAACAATACTTTTTTTCTACAAAATTTGGAAGGAAAATTTACTACACTACTTGTTGATGGCAGATTTCTAAAACATTACATATGATACTGAAGAAGATTCCAAATCATCATTGTACATTACCACCTTGCTTTAAAATTTTTCCAAGTATGTTTTGTTTTCATAGAAAAGAATCCATAGCCTGAGGAGAAGGCACTTGGATTTTATTTTTATCTGCATCCCATAGGGGGAAGCAGTACCCAGCTGGAGCTGATGTTATAACATTATCTAGTAAATTCAAAAAAATGTTAAGATAGGATATGGATTAAAAAAAAAAAAAAGGTTTATTGTGTGTTTTATACATCCATATAAAATAAAATGTTAGGTTAGATTTCCTTAAAGAGTGAAGTAAAAATAAAAAATAGAGATTTAGGATGCCAAACAAAAAAATAAAGGCTTTAGTGCACAAAAATGAAAAAATATATGGCTGCAAGCTCAAATGCGCCTCTTCAAAAGTTAAATATATTAATTGTGATTAATTTCTTTAAAAGGAAATTAATTTTTCATTAGTTTATTTAACATTAAACCTAAATTTATATGGTGCATATAATTCATTGTAAAGCTAAGGTCACAAAGCGACAAAATGCGTCTTTTTAGATGTAATATAAAGTGATTAATTTTCAATGATTGAGATCTCCCCCACCTATTAACGGCAGGGGGGTGGGGGGGTCCAAAAATAAATTTTAATGGCTGATCTAAAAAGTGTACATGGCACCCTCTCTGATGTTCACACCCCCTCTGCTCAAAACAGGAAACCACTACCACCCCCCCGAAATTCCACCGTGGTTTCTTCCTTATCGCCTAAATGGTCATTCATCCCACACCTTGACTGTTTTCCCTCCTTCACTCTCATGCCGCCACCTGCCATATGTCCTTTGACACATCATCTTAACCCTTACCACCCTATCATGTCTCTGCCTGCCTATTCGACCGTTCAAGCCCCCACTCCCAAACCGTTTTCCTCCATGTCAGCCCTCTGATCCAAATCCCATTTAATCCGCTACGGTCACATTAAACCATTAACAATGATCAAATTCTATACCCTCTTCCCCACTATTTCTCACTTTTTCCTGACCATTGCACTGTTGTGATTGCAGGAAAATTTGCACAGTCGCCCCCATTGTCTAATTGAGCTGTCACCATGCCTGTTGTCATCCGATCAAGCATTTGCCACTTTCATTCTTCCTGACAGCACTATCTCCTCTCCTCTGTCACTCTTTTAAACTGTCTACATGGCCCCAAAAGAAAAAAATAAGAATAATATTGCAGAATAAATCCCTGCTCCCATAACCCAGGTCAATATTGACCTCATTCCTCTTGAAGATGCTCTCTTTAAGGTTTAAGATTTCTAGTGTGAGTTCAATTTACATGAACTCCACATGTGGCTCAAGAAAAAATATCTAGACAAAGAAGACCATATAATATTTTTGGAATCACTTCTCCATTTCTTTTCCTTCCCAAAAACCCATGAATTCCATGATTTAATTTCATGGTGTCAAGCTCAATATGACCCTGTCAAAATAGCAATGGTGGCCCAGAATGGAGACATTTTTATCACCATCACTGCTGAAGCCATCAATCAAATGCTTCTCATTCCCCAAGCTAACCAACTCGGTCATTTCTCACTAGCCACACTTATGGATCTGTACCATAAGTTGACCTTCCCACAAATAACTCAGATTTTGGACATTTTTCTAACAAAGGATGCTGAATTACCCAAAAAGAATCCACCATAACCATCCTCTATGTTTCCTGAGGCCTATAGACACTATATCTCCGTACTTTCCTACCTGTTAGGATATCAGGATGACCAATCAGTTGATGAAATTATCCTTGGGTTATTTTCCATTTTCAACAATGAAAAACAACCAACATTCATGTATAAATTCAACCAATTTTTGGCTGAAAATATACATGAACATTTTATGAATTTTACTGCACAGGGGGTACTTAGATATAGTTATGTCATCATTCACCTGTTTCTTTTCCAACAAGGAGATCAACTGCCCATTCAACTCAGAAATCAAGATGATTAGGGAGTGAATCAATCAGTGATTCATTGGACATAAATTGTCAGAGCTACATCAACAAAGCCAACATTTTCAAAGTTTGTGGATTCTTTCATAGATCCAATAAAGCAACTCCTAAGAAGTCAAACCGAACCAAGGATTGGAGAGGAAATTAAAAGAGTTTTACACGTAAGTGAACAAACCAAGACAGGAGATTGGTATCTGTATAAAAATTGTACTGAGATAAGGGTATATGGATGTGAGCTTGCACCATACAAGCTGCCTAAATATGTTCCTATGAGAATCGTTTCTCTGGAATATATTAGGCAAATGATAAACATGGATGACCTTCACTTTGTGTCAAGTAAAATAAAATTATAGTTCAAGATGAAGGCAAACAGTGGATCATTTATCTGCAATACCAGAATGGTTAGTTTAGAGGAAAATGCATTATTGAAGAAGATGAATTTCCAACCCAGCTTCACCTGGTCCTATGACCCATATGGTATCATATCTGCTCTTAGACTTGAATTAAAAGAAACTCCCTATAATAATACCCCAATGCCAAAGGTAAAAAAGTTTATGAATCAAGAAGAGTGGTTTGAAGGGACATTACAGGAAGCAGATGAACAGGTTCTGTCAACTTCAAATGTGAAAACTCTAGTTCCTCAGAGAAAGAAGCTAAAAAGGGCAAGAGAAGAAACTCCATCTGCTATGGAAGTTATCCAAGAATTCATTCTGTAATAGAAGACCAAGCCATCAGAAGCCAAAAACATGATCAAGGTATTAAATTCAAAGAACAGAGAAGAGCTTGAAGAAATCAATATTTCTGACAGAACAACCACAATTTTGGAAATCAAGAAGGTATTACAAAAGAATAATTTGATCAATCAATTAGAGACCAAATGTCAAACTCTCGACACTGTTATCCAAAGGTTTCATACCAAGTTCAATGTCTTAAATAAAAAAGGGTTATGGGGATTAGTATCTATGGATGATAAGATGATCAAACTTGAATATTATTGTAAGAAACTATACACCATTGCAACCAATAGGGCTAAATTTGCAGGGATCAAAGACACATCACAAATAAGGCTTTCCTAGAAGCCTTAGAGTATGGTTTGAACATCAAACATGAGATCAAGCATATTTTCCTTAGTAAGCCCACTTTCTAAAGATACACAGAAGTGGACAAGGTATTTAGGAAAATGGTAAATTTACAAATCCCAAACAAGGAAATATGGGATAAATTGTGTGATACCATTGAGTAATTGTAAAATCTAGCAACATAAATAGCATAGATGAATTTTTCGGTCTAGTCATTAGCACAACAATAATTTTTGGCCAAGTCATCAACAACATCCTTCAAAACAGGGACACATCATCCAAAAAATTCCTTCTTTTAACCATATAATACTATTTTTGTAATCAATTTAGGATATTTTCTTATTCCTAGAACTAGTATAAATAACCCTCATTCTCGAGTTATTAAGGGTTGCACTCTTGGATGAGAATTTTTGTAAGCAGCAGTGTACAATATTTTGATCATTAACAATAAAATAAGGATTCTAGATTTGTTTCATACAACTTTGTTCCCTTGTGATTTTTTCCTGTTTATTATTTCATATTGTTTTCTACATGTATTTAATTGTTATGAAGATAACTAGGTAATATTAACTGAGTTTCAATTGTCTTAAATTCCTCCTGAAGTTATTATCTATATCAGAGAATGATTTGCTGAGCTATTTGTTTATGTAAGTCCCTCTTGTTTGCTCCCTGTGATTTGCAATATTGGAAAAAACAAATCTGCAGAGAACCACATCAAACCACTTTGCAGTCTAAGGACCTAGCCTTCCTGGGCTCAGAGAGGTGTCTCTCTATGTTTATAATTAACTGATTTATCTTTATGCTTATGTTTTCTGATTTTAGGCTAGTTATAAAGCTTGGGTTTGTTTGTTTTGTTTGTTTGTTTTATTAATTGATTGATTGTAGGTTGAACAGATAGACTGTGGGAAGAATTAATCCATTGGGCTATGGAGTCATAAAAGGTTTTAATTGTACATCAACTCTGCAAGGGTTTTCGTAGGGAAATCTAACTATATCAAGTCGATATTTTTAGGTTAGAATGAATATGAGATGAAAAAAAATTGTGAATTCAGTGAAGCTAAAGGGAAATTAAGAATCCTTTAACTATACTTCAACAATAAAAGCCTTTAAGATAGTTGTTTAAGAGAAAATAAAGAGCGGGAGACCCCTGAACTCTCTAGCTAAAACTCTACTAAGAAAACCTTTAAGACAACAATCCAACAATCCTAGAGAGCAGGACACCCCTGAATTCTCTAGCTATTACTTTCAGACAAAGAAAACATTTAAGATAACATTTCAGTGAAATTAAAGAGCAGGACATCCCTGAATTCTTTAACTAAACTTCAAAGAAGGCCTTTAAGATAACAATTTAAAAAAAAAACAAGGAGTAGAACACCCCTGAATTATTTTATTAAACTTTATCAAGGAAACCTCAAGACAACAAGCCGGGTCGAACTAAAGAGTAGTACACTCCTGAATTCTTTAATCAGACCTTGCAGAAGGAAACTTAAAGATAATAGAAACAGACAGAGTTAAGGTGCCCAAACAACATATCTCAATCTAAAATTTATGTCCTATTATCAGAGAAATGATGCACAATATGATAAAAAAAGGAGAAACAATGACAAAGAGGGATAACATCACCATTAATATAGCTCAAGAATCCTATGAACATGTTTGTATTACTGATGTCCAAAATAGTTACAATGCTCGAGTGCAATAGTATGTACAACTCAGAGTATGCTCAAAATCAAGTCTAGAAATTAGCCAACTAACCAACCAACAATAAAAATGAACAATACATGCACTATTTATCTGCAGATGAGGAGGTGATCATATTCTAGGGTTTCATGCTATATTTATTACAGAGTAAATGTAATCTTGACCTTTGAGACCATACAAGGCCCAAGGAAAAATATCACTGACTAACTTGTTGTAATAATAACTTTTAACTTAAATGTTGAGCTAACTTTAGGATATTTTTAACTATTTGGCTTTATCATTAACTTTTACAATAAATTCAGAGTTGCGGAAAATATCTCTGACTTCTTTAATAACTGTAGCTGCTTTTATTTAAGTGAAATGAGGTTGTAGGTGGAAAAATGTGTTTTGAAGAAGTAATTTTTGAGTGCCTTAGTCATTCAGATCTAACTTCTTCGTTGATTTGATTTTGATTTTTCATTTAACTTGGATTTGTCTTTTAAACTCTGATTTTGTCTTTGACTGCCTTGAGTTACTGTAATCTCTCCTTTAATCATCTCTTATCTGTGCTTTGTCTTTAATTTTTTCTTCTAACCATGTCTTTCATCTTCAACCTTTGATTAATCCTTTAATCTCTTTTACATTTCACTGTGTTTTTACTGTGTTTATCATTTGCCTTTATCTGTTGCGTAGTTACTGTGAAAATCCTTTAATCCTTTACCCTGTTCTCTGATGAACACTTGCTTCCTTTTCTTTTTATTGTGCGCCTAATCCCTTAAAGAACCAAGCTCTTGGATTGTCACCCAGAGAACTTAGTTTGAATAATATTTGGACTTTGGAATGCAAATTTATTTATCACATTTTCTTATACATCGGCTACCTGCATAATTAAAAATAATTTTTTAATTAAAAAACTTCGTTGTGGACAGAGTTTGGGTAATGAAGGCTTTAGGTTATTTTTATTTATTTTTATGGCCTTCCAGGTCTTTTGGATGCGTTACAGGAGTTTTATGGTGGCTCGGGGCTTATCGAAAAGTCACAGGGCTTTGAAACATTCAAAGGGGTCAATGGTTTCGGGTTTATGGCGTGGGAGTGGTTTAGCGGTTTTTGCATGGGGCATAAGCGGTGAGGTGGTATTTTTCGCAGAGATGCGATGAATGGTGGGAGCGATGCGTGGCGTATGGATGGGGTGAGAATAATGCCCATTTTGCAAGGTCTGGAGATTTTAAGACTTGGGTGTTTGGGGTTGCGACAAGAGATTAGGGCCGTTGGATCAGGAGGCAGAGATCTGACGGTGGTCGAGGGATGAATGGATCGCAAGTAGGTTTAGAAGTGTGGGGCCCAGATTTTTAAATGACGTGGAGAGTTTAAACAAAATGGCGAGGTTCTTTATAATGCAGGGCTTTTATAAAGCGGGGCCTGGGGTTTATTTAAGTAGAGGCACTTAACATATTGTGGGGCCAGGGTTATATGGCCGTGAGGGGTAAAGGATTTAAAGTGAGGGGCTTAAATATATAAGGATTTGGGTATTTAAAATAAAATAGATTTTTATTTAAATAGTGGGGCCCAAACAATATTAATTTAAAAAACAATGTAAAAAAGGGTTTTTACATTATTTTGAAGGAAAAGAGGGGAATGAGTGAAAGGAAGGGGTTAAATCAGGTTTTTAGGTAGGTAAAAAGGTGAGAATGAGGGTTTTAGGGTCAAATATGGAATTTCAGAGTAAGAAAGTGATTTGAGTAGGTGAAATGAGAGATAATGAATAGGTTAAATGAAAAATAATGAAGGCAATGAGATTTCTGAAAATAAATGATAGTTAAGGAATGTTATTTTCAGCAGAATGTAGAAACTCCATAGTCATCTAGTGATACTATGAATATAGGAGACTAACAGTGACTCTAGTCAGGGACGGAAAATCCTTTTGGAAGTGTCAAGAACCTCAAATCTCTAGATTTCGTAGATCAATGGTCTATTTGTATTTGGATGATTTTCATCTTGTAGTTGTTGATCTACTGCAATTCTTTGTGACTTTGGCCTTCAGAAACTAAACATCATGCTTTCTACGAAGTAATTCTGCCTACCCATCATCTATTCTAACATTTTTTCTTCACTTTGGAGGTGAATTTAGACTTTCCAACCTTGACATCATTTTTATTTTGAAAAGAAAACTATCTAAATCTACCCATATAACTTCCAAAGCCTCAGATTAGACTGATGAGCTCTTTTATTCTCTACCTAACTACTTATCTGCCAAGATTAAATAGTTTGACAGATGTTTTATTCACTAACTATGGACATGAAATTTAAAGCATGAATGAATCAATATCAAGTAGTTTGATCATCATGAATTTTGGCATTTTGGATAAAATGCACACAATATTATTTTGAAAAAAGTAAACTAAACTGAGGGCTTTGATCTTGGATCTTTCATTTATCGTTCATCCCTCATTTTTCTAATTGGTTTCAAATTTAGGCTTTTGAACCAATATCAATTTCTATCTTCCTATTGATAAGCCAAATTTAAATAGTTTGGCAAATCTTCATTTTCTAACTTATCAGCAAAAATTCAAAATTTTTTCAATCATGATTAGGCTATATGACTCAACAAGACTTTTTTAAAAAGTAGTGGCATTTTGACTTGCACACTTTTAGAAGTATTTTTCTTTTGGTATGGGGCTTGCCTTTTTTATTTTTATCTGCCCTCTTTTCTTATTTTCTCTTTTTCTTTTTGTATCAATTTTATGAAATTTTGTTTAAGCAATGTTATATATAATGAAAGAAAATTTAAATTGAGATTCTCAACTAAAATAATTCTTCAGCATCCTACAATTGATAGGACCTCCCAAAAATTCCGTTCCATCCATTTCTTGTAGGAAAAATGCATTATTACCTCTTGCAGAATGGATGGTGTATGGACCTTTTCATAGATTATCAAATTTTCCATGCTTGCCTTTGTCCTCTCTTCTTGAATCCCACTTCAACACTTTGTCTCCAATGCTGAAATCATTTTCCTTGGTTTTTCTATCAAAGATATTCTTGATGTTTTCTTGTAACAGTTGTGTTCTGTTGTATACCCCTTCTCTAGTTTGCTGCAGCTAGATAGTCTGGTTTATTCTTCTTTGTATGTAATTTTCTTCAGACTACACCTCTTGAATGAGCTTCATTATTGACACTCCCAAGTTTGTTGGGAAGACTGCATATGTTCCATATACTAGCTGATAGGGAGACATACCAATTGATTTCTTATTTGTTAGCCTATCTGCCCATATTGCATGAACCAATTTCCTGTGCCATGATTTCTTGTTCTCTTCCAACAAATTTTTTATGATGTTCACCAAGATTTTATTTGAGGATTCAGCCAACCCATTAACTCAATGTTAATAAGTTGTAGAATGACCCAAAGTAATGTGATATTTGTGGCAAAAATCCACTGTTTCTTGGATTTAAAGGCAGCAACATTATCAGTAATGATTTTCCTAGGAAAACCAAACCTAGATAGAATGTTGTTTTCAAGGAATTCAATAACTACTGAGTCTGTGACAATCCTGGAAGGAATGGCTTCTATCCACTTTGTAAAATAGTCAGTTGCAGTAAGGATCCATTTATGTTGGGTAGAGGAGGCAGGATGGATTTCTCCAATGAAATCAAGACCCAACTGTTGAAAAAGAGTTTCAATAGAAAATGGTTGTAAGGGCAAAGGTAGCAACTTTCTTTTTCCCTCAAAGATTTGGCATTTATGATAGGAAATTACCATTTTGTGGAGGTCTTGGAAAAGGGTAGGCTAATAGGAACTAGTCCTAAGGATCTTATTAAATGTGGTTTTCCAATAGAGGTGACCTCCACATTCCCCTTCATGAAATTCATGCATGATCCTATCTGCATCTTCTTCAGGAAAAAAATTAAGCAATGCACCACCAAAATTTTTCCAATATAAAACTTTATCCAAAATGCAGAAATTTATAGCCTTTAGTTTCAAGAATTTGGCCTTTGTTTTGGACAAACTGGAAGGAACATTTATATTAAAAATCACATACAGTATATCATCATACCAAGGAGAGTTTAGAAATTCTTCCTCAATAGGTGGAGTCGCCAACTCCTCTTGTTCATCCGATGAGTGAATCATATTTATATCTAGTGCTTGAAAATTTGTTTTAGCCATCAGTTTAGCCAGTCCTTTTCCTTTTATTATCTTGGTGGGCTTGATTTCCAAATCATATTCCAATTTGGAAACAATCCACTTGCCTCTTTTTCCATCAGGATCTTCTGTATGTATGTCTTTAACCACTATGTGAGGCACAAATGAAATGATGTGTGAATGAAAAATATAGAATTTGAAATCTTTTAGTGCTTTGACCAAGGCAAAAGCCCGCTTTTCCATGATATTATACTTCAGGGGTGCCTCTCTTAATGCTTGGCTGAAGAATGCTATGGGCTGCTCCTGTCCCATTATGTTTTTCTGCAGTAAGACAACAGTACCTGTGTGTTCTGATGCAAAGGAGAAAATGAATAAATATTTGGTGAATTCAGGGCTAATTAGAACAGGTGTTTTGGTAAGAGCTTGCTTCACCAAGTCAAAATATTTTTTTGCTTCTATGGTCCATTTGACTCCTGTTTCTATTTTGAGCATGTTAGTAATGTTTCTTAGGAGTTTTGGAAGGTTTGGTATGAACCTTCTTAAGAAATTTATCTTTCCAATTGTTGGCTCAAGGGGTCTTGACCCAGGTTCGGAGTTCAAGGTTTGCCAACAAACCTCGATACTACTGGCCCTTTCAGCAATGACCTACTTGTGTAGGTTAAAGTCTCACCCGAAGTAGTATGGGTGGGTGTTTGAACCAAGTTTCCGCACCCTGTGAAAGGATAGGTAAGGCAAGCAGAGTTGTGTTCGGCCCTGAGATACCCATATTGCCTTGTTCTGAACAGGGCCAAGGAGGTATATATTCGCATCCACGTGCGCTAGATCTATATTTATATACTTTTATGACAGTAGCACAATATTGCATAAACAAAACATAATAGATCTAGATATAGAAAACACACTTACACAGATCTTTCGCAACTTAAATATAGAAGGTGCACAATGAAGTAATTACCAATATTCACACAGATAGTACTCCCAGATTCAGTTCTCTATCAACCTTTCTTATTCATCAATTCATCAGTTCCTTCTTACAATCCCCTTCCCAACCTGCACACATAGCAGCAGGGTCCGCACACAGCTGGACTCTAGATCTCCGCGCACACAACCAGCAGGAGTCCTTTCCCCAAAATCCCAAACAGACAACTTAAAACACAATTCGCATCAATAGCTCTTCATTGCCTACCTTACAATACAAAATGTTCCTCTATTTATAATTATCTAGCCTAGACTTTCCTATGGTCTGCAAACCATGGTTTTCGGACCCCTAGTTTACCTTTTTACCCATTACAATGCTTTTGGGTCTTTGACCCACCCCAAAACCCCTGCGCTAGACTAAATCTAATCAAAAGTATCAAAAAATGGACCAGTTTCGTAGCTCGTAGGAGACCCTATTCCAATAGTCCCCCAACACAATCTTGTGACTCGTCCTGAGTCACTGTGGCCGCCATATAGTCATTTAGCCTTGTATGGCTTGAGTCGACTACCATTGACAAAGCTAGGTGTTGGGGTTCCCATGTTTTGGCAAGGTTGGAAATACCAAAATATGAGATAACATCAGAACCACTTTCAGACCTCATGATCTAGCCCTCTTGGGTCCAGAGAGGGATCTCTCTAAATGAGCAAAGGTTTATGTCTATGAGGCTCAAATGTTATGATTTTAGGCTAGTTATAGGCACAAGGTTTGTTTTTTTGATTTGTTTGATTTGGTTGTTGGTTATCAGGAAATAAGGGTTCAATGTGAGACTAAGATGATAAAAGAGGGATAAGTTAGAGGTGAAGTACCCTAGGAAGCATTTAGGACCATTGGGCAATGGAGTCAGGAAAGGATTTTCTTGCTACTCAATAGGCAGGGTTTCAATTAGGCTAGTCATCTGAAACATAGGATCTTCAAGATGATCACGTGATATGGAAAGTAGGAGGAGAGGAGATAACACAGGCTCAGAGCACAAATTTAAAGATTAGCTGGTCGCACAAGGATCATAGTGGATAGGGCTAACTGTAATCCCCAGTGTTCCCAATTCTCCCAACTAAATCTGTAACAAGAAACATCTAAGAACTAAATTCATTTAATTCATACATCAGAGAGAAGGCAACAACATCCACTACACTGGTTAAACCAACTGAAATCATTTCTTAGATAATACATTTTAGAAGAGAAACATAAATGGAAAAGAGAGCAGAAACATAGGGTACCTAACAAGGGTAAATCCTATGCCAATATTCTGATGCAAGCCAGTAGAAACGAAATGAAATGAATGTAAACACAAAGATAGGAAAACATCATCGCTGCTCCAGATCAGGATCCAAAGAAATGTGCTTGTCATATAAAATAGCAATACCAGTCAAGTGCAACATGCCAACGGCTGAATACTCAGTCTAAAATCATATTCCTCAACCTATCTTACAACTTTACACAGAGACTGTGTCTCAAAAGAAACTACTTGCAGTTCTCTGATAACTGATCAACAACCTTTACAATGAGTTTCTTCATGAATTTATAGCTTCGAAGGAGTAGAGGAGGTAGGTGGAGAACTAAATGCAATATTAAACTTCTGAAAAGAAAGAGGGCCGAAGCCCATTCTGTATAAATCCTGTGCATTAATTCTGGTGTTCTTTGGGTGAATGAATGATCTTCTTGAGTCTTCAGACTACTCTGATATAACTCTGATGTACACTGACTGCAGTACTGTGTAGTACTTTGGTGTATAAACAAAATGACTGAATGGACTGCCATGCTCGTGAAACAAATGCTTTTGATGGCATAGGATTGATGTAAAAAGGGGGGAAATCTTTGCTTGGACACAATATAAACTTGAAACAATAATGTGTACTGTGTCCTTGTTCTGGAAGAAACGTTCTACTAATTTGAACCCTGATTTCATTGCTTTCTGCATGCTGGATCTCCTATGTGATCCTCGGGATTCTCGATCTGGTACTTTGTCTCTAAACCGATGCATTAAGGCCCAAAAAATTCAATACTGAGCGTTGAAATCCTTGATCATAAGTTGGTTTTTCCCACTATTCCATGAATGTCTCAATTCTGCAAGATTTGGGCTTTAATGGCGCTGGATAGGGCTTGCGAAGTTTCAAACTGTGTCCTTTGATGGAATTTATACTGCAGCCACCTTTCTTGACATTTCCCTGTAGCACCAGCTTCCAGATTTAATTCTGTCTGCTCAATGTGCCGCTTACAATGATTCCTATGAATCACGGTGGTTTTTCGCCTTTCTGAGAACCCTGCAAAAACACACAACTTGTTAAGAAAAACAACGGAGGTGGTGGACGCAACGGGGGTGGCTAGACTGACCATGCAGACTGGTTAGATGGCGCAAACATTTTGGAAGACCTGTGATGCGGTGAAATGGTAAAGATTACAATTGGAAGGTGGCGCGGAAGGGAAAAATGAATGAAAACCTTTGAATCTTCGACCTTTGATTGGAGAATATAAAACGAGAAGGGCAGAAGTACGGTGAGACGCGTGGAGGTGACGTGGCGGGACCGGGTGGCAACGGAAGAGTCAATAGCAGTGGGACAATCTGGACCATTAGATTCGATAAGAGATCGACGGTCGAACACATGGGGAAGGCGATGATCTGTGGGCCAGGAGTACGGAGACTATGGGTTAAACCCTGTGCAGGTACATCGAGCGATGACCATTGGATGAGCAGGGGCAGATCTAACGACTGACATGAATATCGCTGCACGTCTTGGACCAAAAGATAACGTGCGATGGGGGGGCGGTTTTGCCATCGTATAGGAGACAGGTGTCGAGTGCTGTATGGAATCGCTGGGAAATGGGAAAATACCACCCAACCCCCAATAGCGGTGCGATGGAAACCATATGGTTTTGGAGCAGTGAAAGCAGGCGGGGACCACCGTGGCAAGCGGATTCTGCACCATCATATATGTGCATATCAACGATTTAAATCATGCTCGATCCTAATGAGTTGTGAACCGTTGATCTGGTGAGTTAGCAGATGGTGGAGATGCGACGATGGGTGGTGGATGAGTTGCACGGTGCAAGCTGCGGGGGCAGCGATCGCCGTCTATTCTGTGAAGATCAACGGCTGTTGTTACCCCTGATACGAAATTTGCTAAGCACTTTAGCTTTGGCGCCTGGTCATGGCACAAGGTTACATGGAGAGAAAGGTTACAGAGCTAGCGGAGAAGAGGCTGAGGCCTGTTATATGGTCCGAAAGTGGGTTTTTAACCCTTTTTAATGCATTTTGAGGCCCAAGGAGGGTAACGGTAGGGGAAAGAGGGGGATTTAAGGAGAGGAACAAAGGGGTGAAAATGAAGAAATTTGCAAGGGTATAAAGGGTAGAATATAACCTTCAGGAGCCTGATTTTTGGTGAGCAAGGCATATTGATTCAGAACAGTAGAAGGAAACAGTCACAAGGCAGGGAACTTGGAAAGGCTGCAAGGATGATGTGTTTACAAAGGAAATGCATTCCTTATAGGCTTATGAGACAAATTAGCCCCTTTCTTACAAGTGTCGCATGACTTACAATAGGTATAAGAATCCTGATGTAGGGTAGGCCACCATAACCCAGCCCTCAAAATCTTTTGTGTCGTTGTTGTCCCTGCATAGTGGCCTCTTGCGACACCTTCATGCGCTTCTGCCAAAACGGCAGGTCGTTCATGTTCCAGGACATATCTATGTAGTATTTCATCCGCGCCTAGCTTGTATAACTGGACGACGATGATAGTAAAGTCTGCTACCCGAGTAACCAACTCCTTCTTCTGCTGCACCAAATATTCTGCAGGGGCTACGCCTGTAGTGCGGAAGTCAATGATATCAGTGAAGTGTGCATCAAAAACCTTAATGGTGAACAACTGTGCATCAGGTAAGCCTTCTTCCAAGTTAGTAGGTTCTTCCCCTATCTCAATGCGGGACAGATGATCCGAGCCCACATTCAACCTTTCGGGCTTGAGGATGATCTCAAAATCGTATTCCTGAAATGGCAAGAGCCAGTGGAAAATATTCCCCCCCAACATAGGCTTGTTGACCAGTTATTTCAAAGCCAAATGATCAGTGAACATTTTAAAGTTTCCACCCAGTAGATAGTGCCAATATTTCTGTAACGCATATACCATAGCCAATCCCTCTCGCTCAGTGGTAGATTAGTTAAGTTCTGCACCTGAGAGTTTCCTACTTGCAAAGGCAACCAGGTGATCAACATCCCCCTATCCAGGTTGAGTTAGGATAGCACCCAAGGTGATGCCTGACACATCCACATGTACATGAAATTCCTTCGACCAGTCAAGAAATATTAGTATGGGTGTAGAGATCATCTTCTCCTTGAGCAGTTCAAAGCTCTTCTGACATTCATCATTCTAAAAAAAGGAAACATCTTTTTTAAGTATTTTTTCCATGGGTGTTGTGATCAGTGCATACCCCTAAATGAATTTCCTGTAATAGCCTGTGTGTCCAAGAATAGAATGAAGTTGTTTCTTTGTTGTTGGGACTGCAAGGTTTATAATTACAGCTACCTTCGCAGGATCAACCATCAACCCTTGCTGACATACTATGTGTCCGAGCAAGATTTCGAACGGTACACAAAATATGCACTTCTTAATATTCAAGGAAATTTGGTGCTTCCGACATGTGTCCAACATTAATCGCAGGTTAGAGACATGCTCCTTTACCAGGTCGAAGACCGTCCAGTCATCGAAATAAACTTCTAGGAACTTATGAATAAACTCCTTAAATACATCAATTACAACCCTTGAGAAAATAGCGGGTGCATTCTTGAGACCAAAGGGCATGACCGTATACTGAAAGGACCCCCATTTGGTCGCGAATGTAGTCTTACTATGATCTTCAGGTGTGATTCGAATCTGGTGGTACCCTGCGAACCCATCGGTGAAGGAATAGGCCTCCTGTCCACCCACGCTATCAAAGATTTCATTAGAGAAGGGAGTAGGGAAGGAGTCATGGACGGAGGCATCATTTAACTTGCGGAGATATATGCAGATGTGTATTTCCCCCTTTGTCTTCTTCTCCTGGATGACCATTAGACTTACCCAATCTGATTTCTCAACTGGTTCAATGATACTTGTGGTAAGTATTTTGTCCAGTTCTTCTTTAACCTTTTGCTTATATTTAGGATTCAGTCGGTAAGGCCGCTGCTTGACGGGATGCACCTCAGGTTTTAGAGTGATGTGCATAATACCTAGGTCCCTTGTGATTCCTTTGAGCTTGGAAAAATTTGTCGGAAATAAGTCCTGATACTCCATAAGTAGTTCTGCAATTTTACCTATGGTTCCTTCATCCCAATAGTCTCCAATTTTAGCCAGCTTAGGGTGTTCTTTTTTCCCAATATTAACTTCACGCAGCTTGAGAGGTTGCGTCACATCAATCTTCTGCAGCGGAGGTCCAATAATGGTGTGTTCCCCTTCAAATTCTGGAACAGAGACGTTTCAAGGATTATCTTCTTCTTCGTCTATTGCCAAGCTTCGGCAGTTGACTATGTCTTGCATCTGTGCTTACCATGTCAGGACCGCTGGTGCGGCATGGTGGTGAAATTTCTTAAATACAAATGCATCGATGTCCTGCAGAGCTTCATCGAGTGACTCCGTCCCCCCAATTAGTCTGAACGTTCCTATAAATTCCTCTTTTAGTATTTCCCAGTGGCGGGTGCGCTAATGTAACTCCGCACCTAAATACCAAGCAATGGGGATAGGTCCCAAGGCATGAAAAAATAGATGGACCCATTCTTCTATAATCTGGTCAGACCATTTGGTCATCCAGGTACGCAGATCCCTGGGTCCAAGAAATATCTTGGTGCGTATGTTAGCTGGAGGGGCGAACTACAGAATCATCCTATCCCGACACGTCTCCCAGTCTGGGAATTCTTTCTTGTGGGTATCCCACCATCATGCAGGTGTCCCACGCATATCTAGGGTAAGGGCCCAGAGCTGTCTTTCTCCTGGAACCCTAGCTTCCAGTGTTCGCAAGAATTCCTGGACGCTATCAGACTCATCAAAATGGGGTAGATTTCTTACCTCTGAAGAAATGCAGTAGAGGGCCCGTACAACCCGAGGATATCACAGCGTCGAGACATCATGCAACCGGTTTTTCCAATTCTCCAGTTCTCCATCGGGGTCAGAAAAGCATTCACTATCCTTCTCCCAACAGAGTACTCCTTTTTTTGTGGGGTTAACCTGGTATTTGTCCTACGTAGTTAACTTGTAGATGTGATATGTTTCCTCCTCTTCACATGTTGACTCTATATACTGCGCACCTTCGGCATGATCTAGTGGTACTATTATGCGTGTATCGTTATTCTCAAACACCATGTTGTACTTTTTGAGATTGATGACACCCCCCATGTCTATAGCCTAGTCCAGACCTAGGAGAGAAGGGTAGGGATCTGCATCTTCCCCAATTTCTATTACTTCAAAGTCAGCTAGGACTTTTACCCCTGCGATATCTGACATGAATTTTGGCAGTCTTCCCAGAGGAATGATTTTTTGTTGATTTTCCATTCGCAGCTAGATGGTAGACCATTCCAATTTAGGCTCTCCCATTAGTTTCCACGTTTTCTTTGGCAATACGTTCGCATCTGATCCCATATCTAAAATAACTTGATCCGTCTCGTAATCACCAATTGCGCAGTCAACCGCATTTCTCTTCCGGTGCGTTTCCTAAACCTGTATAGCTGGTGTACATCCTTGGTCCCGGGAATTGGAGTGGACCAAGCTACGCATCTATGAATTAATGTTTGAAGGTTCTCTATAGCTTGTGGGTTGCGTAGCAGCTTTAGAAATGCCTGGAGAAAGGGCTCAACCTCCTCCTCTACCTTGATATGTGTCAGTATCTGTGCAGCAGCCACTACTGCTTCTTGTCTCCAGCTGATGTTTGATGCTTCCTGAGAGGTTGTAGAATCCCTGGCAGGTGCTTCCTTTGCTCCCTGGGTAACCATCCTGCTGCGTGTTATGAATTTCACATTCAGGTTTATGTTTCTTAGCTCGACTTTAACTCTCTGCACATTCTGCATAGGATTGGGTTGTTTCTCCTGCATTTTTTCTATCAGGATCAGGCAGTCTTCAATCTCATGTTCCAACTGCCGGAAATATTTGCAGGATTTCCTGGTGGGGTTGGGGTAGTCCCTTGCGAAGTGCCCTACCTCTCCGCAGTTATAGCAGATTAGCTGCCCCCATCTCCGTCCTGTGCTTCCTCCCCGACCTCCCCTGCCCCTTGCTGGGGAGCCACCAAAATTTGCGGGGGATCTCGGTGACGTAGGGTCTTATGTTACCCTATAGAAGTTCCCTCGATCTACAATCAAGTTGTACATACGATAGTTCTTCTCATTGTGTCCTACTGACCAGCAGAACCTACACCACTGTTGCTTCAGTTCACCCATACTTAGCCGAGGGTACTGGGCCGTACCATGTAGTCCCGCTACCCGGCAATCATCGCACCATAACGTAGACCCGCTGGAGCCTGGGCGTAGTAGACTAGGTCCTCCTGCCTGCATGTAATCCATCAATAGAGGACACTGGTCCTTTGTATGGCGAGATACCCAACATCGTATGCACCAGAGGTCTGCGCTAGCTCCTTTTCCTCGTTCCTTCCATAGGCTCTGAATCTCCATGTGCATGGCTCCGAGCTACTCTTGAATTTGCTGTACTCCTCCCAATGTGTCGTCTTTGGGAACGGCTTCGAGTTTCATGGCAGCTTCCAAAGCTTTTTCCTGCGACTTGAAGGTCTAGTGGCCCATTGGTATACGCGAGTTGGGTAGCAACATAGCAATGAACCATTCGGTGTGTTATCTGTCGTCGTACTTGAACCCTCCTTCCTTGATTGCTTTCTTTAATCGCTGATCGGCCTCCCACACCGATTTATATGCACCTTGCTTGAAGTCCTTTACTTCTGCTACCAAGTAAGAGTAATATTTTGGCTTCCAGAACTGTTGTTTTAAGGCACCCTTAATATCTTGAAGGGATGCGCTCCCGTTTCGAGATATATACCACATATACTAGTCCAGAGCTCTTTCTTTGAAGGCTAGGGACATCTGCACTCTCTTCACAGCATCGCTTACCACCCCCTCCGTAGTCCATACTGAATCGACCATGAACCAAAATCGATCCATGTCCTCATCAGTCGCGCCTTTAAAGGTAGGCAATTTCAAGTGTACTGCCATGTATCCTTCTAGCGAGGTTTCGATTGAGGGCTTGTTCTCCTGTGAGTCTGATGTAGGGGTAGCTGGCAGACCTTGCATAGCTATTATTTTTAGTGGGCTATAGCCAAGTGATCCCTTTCTTAATTGGCTCAATAGTACTTACCACTCCGTGTTGTACTTTCATCCAGACTGACACTCATTCACTTCCATGTTAGATTTCCAGTATTCACTTTTCAGTACTCGATCCCTTTCTCAAAATGCTTCGGTCCCAGCAACGGAACCATTTTTAGGCTTGAGGGGTCCTGACCCAGGTTCAGAGTTCAAGGTTTTCCAACAAACCTCGATACTACTAGCCCTTTCGGCAATGACCTACTTGCACAGGTCAAAGTCTCACTTGAATTAGTATGGGTGGGTGCTAGAACCAGGTTTCCACACCCTGATAAAGGATAGGTAAGGAAAGCAGAGCTGCATTCAGCCCTGAGATGCCCAGATCGCCTTGTTCTAGGGCCAAGGAGGTATCTATTCACATCCACGTGTGCTAGATCTACAATTATATACTTTTATGACAGTATCACAATATTGCATAAACAGAACAGAACAGATCTAGATACAGAAAACATACTTACATAGATCTTTCGCAGCTTAAATATAGAAGGCACACAATGCAGTAATTACCAATATTCACACAGATAGTACTCACAGATTTAGTTCTCTATCAACCTTTCTTATTCATCAATTCATCAGTTCCTTCTTATAATCCCCTTCCTAGCCTGCGCACACAGAAGCAAGGTCCGCACACAGAAGCAAGGTCCCCAAAAACCCAAATAGACAACTTAAACCATAATTCGCATCAATAGCTCTTCATTTCCAACCTTACAATACAAAATGTTCCTCTATTTATAATAATCTAGCCTAGACTTTCCTATGGTCCACAAACTGTGGTTTTCGGACCCCTGGTTTACCCTTTTACCCATTACAATGCTTTCGAGTCTTTGACCCACCCCAAAACCCCTGCGCTAGACTAAATCTAATCAAAAGTATTAAAAAATGGACCAGTTTCGTAGCTTGTAGGAGACCATGTTCCAACATGTTGACACCTAATCCTATGGGATGGGTGTGGATATGTATTTTTGTATAATAAATAATAGTAGGAAATAAGGAAGGCCAAGAGTCATTGGGAGATGAATCCCAATAGACTCACCTCCATGTATAAATCCATATGCATTCTTCAGCTAATACACATTCTGATTTGAGGAGTTACCTCCTGGTTTGACATGGTATCAGAGCCAGCTCCACTATTGGCATTTCTGCCTGTGGTGTAACTCCCTCTCCTTTGCTCAGTCAATTTTTATTAATAGTTTTTGTTGCTCCTTAATTGCTAGACTGTTATTCTGCAATTTTTTTCTCTGTATAGCCCTGACATTTGCAGCTCTAGCTCCTGCAGCTCCTGAAGACTCTGCAATCCTGCAGTTCCTGAAACACTGCAAATTGCAGGCTCCTCTGCAATTTTGCAAAGATTCCATTTCAAAAATTTTTGTAACGACCTTTTGGCCTCCTCCATTCTCCATTGACTCACTCCATTCCCTCAACTCTCTCCCTACATTCCACATTCATCCCTCACCTCTCAACATACAGCGCCCTGCCCTCATCTCTCGGCGCACACCCCGCGGCTTCCTCACCATACGCACTCCCCTATCGAGCTACAACACATGGCCCTCTCTCCTCTCCGCACACTCCCATCCCACAACTTCGCGCCCTCTCCCCTACCCTGCGTCCATCCTACCACTCTCTCCATACCCGACTTCCCCTCCACTGCACATACAACTTGCCCCTCCTTTGTATACATCACTGTCATATATTTCCACTGCTGGTTTACTACTCATAATGCCTGCGCAGTCATGTTTGTCAGTATGAAATACATTTTATTATTGTTATTAGTCGTCGTATTTGTCCAATAGAGTCGGTATATTAGGTTGAAATAGACAATATCATTCATTTCATATAGTATTGTTTTCAGATAGTATTGTTTGTTGTAATGGCTTCCACCATTTTAAAACACTGTCTGCGCTATTTTTAATACCCTGCATTTATATACTGGTGTCAACGCTGCTCTGGTTGCATAGGTTGGAGAATAACTGTGCATTGTATATCCAATTAATACCAAACAGCGTTGTATATATGTGACACTCCTCCACGCTGTTTATAACATACACAGTCCACGCGTGTTCCAAATCCTTGTTCCTCCCATCATACCGCCCTTTACTCTATAGTCAATACCGCCCCACCATAATACTGACCCTCCATTCGTTTAATACCCGCGTTTAATACCGCCCTTTCAAATTTGTAACACCGCTCCATTTGTAATAACGCCCTTTACCTGCGTTATAATACTTCCCATTTGTTATAATATTCACTTCCCATTACGCCCTTTACCTGCGTTATAATACCCTCCCATACCACTTCCCATTTTCACAATATCGCCCTCCCATAAACATTTCATATCGCCCTACCATTTCATAAAATTGCTTCCCATACAAATTTTTTTCTCCAAACAAAACAAAAAATACACATATTTTTTGGTGCAGAATTCAGTCTTTAGCAAGAGTTTTTTGTGCAGAATTTAGTTTCCAGCAAAGATTTTTTTAAACTCAGACTATTTTTCCAGCAATAGTTTTTTGCCCCTTTAATTGAAATATTTCAAGAGTTGAAATTTTTTATAGCAGAAATTTTTCCTCTTCAGAAGATTTTTTTCCAGTAATCTAATGCATTCTCTCATCTCAATTGTTGGGGTGGTTCTCTCCGGAAAAGAGAACTATCTTGAATGCTCTCGGAAGATTAAACACACACTCATTTTTAATGAGCTGTGGAAAGGAATCTGTGAAGGACAATAAGAAAACCCACCAGCAAAGCCCACTTCAGACAAAGAGCTTGCTATTTGGGAAAATAATAACTGCAAGGCCTATGCCTTGATTGCAGCCTCCATAAGTGAAGAGGTGAGTCACCATATTTCATCATTCTCAAATGCCTATGATGCCTTGAAGAAGCTAAAATAACTCTATGACTCACATTCAGAATTAGAAAATGTTCAATTGATGATTAAGCTGTTCAGTCTTGAAATGAAGAATGATGATCCCCTTGCTTTAGCTTCAGAAGTAAGATATATAATGCATGACATTGAAAACACTGGTGTAAAAATGGACATATCTCTCATAGCATATGTTAAGGCATTATATCCGACTTACTCACATTATCTTGAGTCTTTGCAAGCAAGTGGAAACTTTGAGCATATCACCTTTGATACACTTGAGAAAAATTTTGCAGAAAGAGAGAAAGATTTTGGGAAGATGACAGTCCCTTCATCTTCCGAAGAGGCTGCATACTTGGCACATAGAGAAAAGAGTCATGCTCTAGATTCATCCAGAGGAAGAGGTGGCAGAAGAGGAAGAGGAAGAAGAAACTTCACATAAAGGGGGGGCAGACAAGCTGACAAATCCAATCTTCATTGCACACGTTGCAATAGAGATGGACATGATGCATCCAAATGCAAAACACCATGGGAGAAAATTGAGCAGCAAAGAAATCAAGACAAAGGTAAAAATAATGACAAAGACAAAGGTAAATCACCTGAATCCGCTCATTATGTTCTAGCACATTGTAACAATGGAGTAACTGAAAACCTATTTGATGTTTCATTTACTTCATGGAGAGATGATTGGTTGCTAGATTCAGGAGCAACATGTCACATGAAATTTAGAAAAGATTTTTTTGAAGAATTCACTGACAAAGTTGATGGAGCAGTATATTTTGCAGATAAATCCAAACTCAAGCCATCAGGGCTTGGCACAGTCAGGCTTAAACTGCTTGGTCTTCCAGATAATATCCTACATGAGGTTCTATACCTCCCGGAGTTGAAGAGAAACTTGTTGTCCCTGGTCGAAATCCGGCAGCAAGGACACTCAATTCACTTGTTTGATGGCAAGGCAGAGGTCAGAAAAGCATCAGATCACTCACTTGTCATGGAGGGAATAGAAGAAGGGAGACTCTTGAAGCTAAAAGGTTCATCTGCTCATGCTCAAAACTTTGCATTCAGTTCACATCATGATGAAGGTACATTCCCATCAAGTCTTTTATGGCATGATAGATTTGGACACTTAAACTATGACAACCTTCGTTTGTTGAAGAAAAATGGTGTTTATGGACTGCCTACAATTCCTAGAAAACCTAAGGAATGTGATTCTTGTATTCTAGGAAAGCATAGCAAACAGCCATTTCATGATTCACACTCCAGAGCACATAGAAAACTTGAACTTGTTCATTCAGATTTATGTGGCCCTATGCCTATTTCTTCTGCAAATGGAAACAAATACATGATGACATTTATTGATGACTACACCAGAATGTGTTGGATTTACTTACTAAAGAATAAGTCTGATGCTTTTCAAACTTTCAAAAATTTTCATGCATGGATTGAAAATGATGCACAAACACATATTGGCTCTCTACGTACTGATAATGGAAAATAATACACTTCAAACGAATTTGAAAATTATCTCCGTCAACATGGAATCAAACATCAAACAACTGTGCCATATAATCCACAACAGAACGGTGTAGCTGAAAGAATGAACATAACTATTTTAAATATGGTCCGCTCCATGTTATTTTTCAAGAATGTAAAATTGATGTTTTGGGCTGATGCAGTTCTATGTGCTGTTTACATAAAGAATGGGTGTCCTTCAAGTTCAATTAGAAACAAAACTCCTTTTGAAATGTGGCATGGCCACATTCCTTCGGTAAAGCATTTCAGGGTCTTTGGGTCCACCTGTTATGCCTTGATACCCAAAGGTCAAAGGAACAAACTTGGTGCTAGAAGCAGAAAATGTATCTTCTTGGGGTACTCCAATACCTCCAAAGGATATCGTCTCTATGATGAAGCAAATAAGAAGTTTGTGATAGCAAGAGATGTCATATTTCCTGAATCTTCCAAGAGTGACAAGGTTGTTGAGCGGCAACTTGATCGCCTGGATAGATTCACACATGCAAAGTCCTTCCAAGAATTTGATAATGTGATTCCACATCTTGAAGGGGGGATTTCGATATTGAATCAAACTATGGAATCATGTCCTGAAGCACTCTCTCCCCCACATGAAGAAACAACCACGGATGAGACATTGGATGATGTGATTGACAGAATTGGGAGATTGAATCTTGAATCAATCCCAACTCGGTCAAATGACCAGCCTGGGCCATCTCAAAAAGGTCCTCCCAAATGGCTGACAAAGACACTGGAGAATGTTCATCTGATGAGGTTGGAAAAAACAGGAGCAAGAAGTTCCACTCAACAAATCGAAGGTGATGTAGATAATTCTGATTCTCCTGTTGATATGGATATTGCTTATAACTGTGAATTGAGTTTGTCTACAGATCATGAACCAAATTCCTTCAAAGAAGCCGCTTCTCATGATGAATGGAAAGAAGCGATGTAGAAGGAGTATGATGCCTTGATAAAGAATGGCACTTGGAAGCTGGTTGATCCGCCTTTGGGAACGAAACCAATTGGCTGTAAGTGGGTCTACAAGAACAAGTATAAAGCAGATGGCTCACTTGACAAGCACAAGGCTAGGCTTGTGGCAAAAGGATTCGCACAAAACGAAGGAGTCGATTATGAAGAAACTTTTGCTCCCACAGCAAAATGGACCACCATCCAGACTCTCTTTGCCTTAGCAGCTCAAAATGGATGGAAAGTCCATCAGATGGATGTAAAAACAACCTTCTTGAATGGAAATCTAAAGGAGAAATTTTATATGTCTCAGCCAGAAGGATTTTTGATAAAGGGTCAAGAACAAAAAGTTTGCAAACTTGTAAAATCCTTGTATGGCCTCAAGCAAGCACCACGAGCCTGGTATGAGAAATTGACCGAGCATCTTCTGAAACTTGACTTCAAACATTTTGATCTTGATGATGCAACTTTGTTTGTTAAGAAATTTGGAAAAAAAGTTGTATATCTTGTGGTATATGTAGATGATCTTTTGATAACAGGAAATAATGAGAGCTATATTTCATCCATGAAGAAAGAGTTGAAGAAAGGTTTTGAAATCACTGATTTGGGTCATGTTCATTACTATTTGGGTATTAAAGTAATTCAACATCCTAAATTCATATTTCTTTCTCAAAAGAAGTACATTGGAGATCTATTGAACAAATTTGGCATGGATGACTATAATCCCTTAACCACTCCAATGGAACAAAACTTGAAGCTCACATCATTGAAGGGAAGGAATTTGAGGATGCAACTAAGTATAGACAGCTTGTAGGAAGTCTTATCTACCTGACCACCACCAGACCTGACATTTCATTTGCTGTTGGAATCCTCTCAAGGTTCATGCAAAAACCTTGTGAAGGACATTGGTCTGCTGCAAAAAGAGTGCTAAGGTACTTGAAAGGGACTCAAGACTTTGGACTCAATATACACAGGTGGGCAACTTCAGCTTGATCAGATACTCTGATTCAGACTTTGATGGCAACAAAGAAACAGGGGTGTCTAATACAGGTTACACCATGAGTCTTGGATCAGGAGTTGTCTCATGGAGATCATGCAAACAATCAGTTCCAGCAGATTCCACGACCGAGGCAGAATATGTGGCAGCAGCTGAAGCAACAAAAGAAATTATGTGGCTCCGGAAGATCCTGGAATATTTGCAGATGAAACAAATGTACTCCACACCACTCATGATCGACAACACTTTTGCAATAAAGTTGGCCAAGAACCCAAAGTTCTATGATCGAACAAAGTACATCAATACAAAGTACCATCTAATTCGACATCATGTTCAGGCCAAAACCATCCATGTACATCATTGTTCCACAAGTGAGAAAACTGTTGATATCTTCACCAAAGCACTTGGAAGAGAAAAGTTTGAAAAGTTCAGATCGATGCCTGGACTCACCAACATCCCTTCGGATTAAAGGGGGGAATGTTGACACCTAATCCTATGGGATGGGTGTGGATATGTATTTTTGTATAATAAATAATAGTAGGAAATATGGAAGGCCAAGAGTCATTGGGAGATGAATCCCAATAGCCTCACCTCCATGTATAAATCCATATGCATTCTTCAGCTAATACACATTCTAATTTGAGGAGTTACCTCCTGGTTTGACACAACACCAATGAAAGATTGCAACTCTTTGATGTTTCTTGGGTGACTGATTTTCAATATTCCTTGAATCCTCTTTGGGTCAATCTTGATCCCTTATTTATATATGTTGTGTCCTAGAAGCTTCCCTTATTGAAGGCAAAAAAAGGTTTTCTTTGGATTTAGAGACAGACCATACTTTCTGCATTTCTCAAAGACCTTCCTTAAGTGAGCTAGGTGTTCTTCATCAGTTTTGGAATAGACTGTGATGTCATCAAGATAGATCACAATGAAGCAACCTATTTCTTCTGAGAAAGCAATATCCATTTTTCTTTGGAAAGTAGCTCCAACATTGATTAACCAAAAAGGCATTTTAACATACATGAAGGTGCCCCAAGGTGTAGTGAATGCTATCTTGTGTTGATCATCTGGATGTACCAGCACATTATTGTACCTTGAAAAACCATCAATCAAAGATATTCTTTTGGAGCCTACTACCCTTTGTAATATGTGATCCATTTTTGGTAAAGGGTAGTTGTCCTTTAGGGATGCTTTGTTTAAATTTCTGAAGTCTATGTAGAGCTTAACTTCTCCTGTCTTTTTCCTCACTAATACAAGATTTGAAACCCATTCTGAGTACCTGAGTGGGATTATTATTCCAACATCATACATTTTATTTATTTCTTTCTCAACCAGTGGCAGTTGGATAGGATTTATTCTGCGTAATTTCTGTTTAAAGGGCTTCTATTTTTCTTTGAGAGCAATCTTATGCTTAATGATATCTGTATCATATGACTTCAAGTCTTAATAGCTCCAAGTAAAAACATTACTGAATTCTTTGAAAAACTCCATATATTTCTGTTTTATATGTGCTGGCATTGTTTTTGACAATTTTATCATTCTAGGTTTTAGCTCACTGCCTATATTGCACTCTTCTACATTTTCTTCAGTGGATTCCATATTTGGATTTCTAGCCACATCATTAAAATAAAAAGTTCTTATAGAGGGACTAGCCCTCTTCGGAAGGTGTTATCTCTGAACTGTAGCACTTCAAAGTATTATTTTTCTGGATTTGCACAAAAATCTATCTGATGTGGGTCATTCTTTGCTAACAGATTTATATCAACATCATCAGGGGGGCTCTTTTTTGTATGTTTGTTCCTTAGTAGAGTAGTCTTGTTCATGATTTGAGTCTAAATTTTGCATTTCAAACTCATTTATGGACTGCAGGAAGTTTTCGATATGTTTGTCACCTTCAAAAACTTGCCAATATTTTATATTATTAGGGACTGCTAGTCTGTATTTGACTTGTACTGTGTATTTTTTGTTATGATGAGGTTTTTGACAAGTGCTGGTTGAAAATGCTAGTCCATTGGCCAATATATTTTGGTTTCTTGGGATGAAGGAAATATCATATTCTTTGAATGTTTTTAAGAGGTCAAGTGCATCATTCCTATATGCTCTTAATATAAGATGTTTAGCTGAATATTCTCCCTTAATATGCCTAATGACTAGCTCAGAATCCCCATGGATAGCAATCCTTTTGGCTCCTAATTAAATGAGTAATTGTAGCCCTAGAAGGATTGCCTCACATTCTACTATGTTATTTGTACATTTAAATTTCATCTTGTAGGAGTGACCCTCTACGTGATTGTTCTCAGTGTTGTGTACTCAAACACTTGCCATTGAACTAGTTTTACCACAAGAACCATTAAAGCTCATGCTCCATAGAGGTTTAGTTTCAGACTTATGTTTGTCATTATGTTGTTCATTTTCTATTTAGTTTGACTATTATTCCTCTTTTTCTTCTTCTTCTTCCACTGTTTGTTCATTTATGGATATTTTTTCATTAATATTTTCATCATTGTAGAGGATAAATGAATCAAGATCTGTGTGGACAAAATAGAGAGGGGAGTTATCAGGCTTTTCTTGACTGCTGACCATGTATTTCATACGAGTCTCCCTATATATTCTTCTTGGTTGACTAAAGACTGGTATGGTAGCATAGGTCATATCCATTTGGAGGGTGCCTTGAATTTTAGCTCCCCATGAGTGTGAAAGGAGCATGCCATATTTGGGAGGTATGTCAGCCACTACAATATCCATTACTAGGCTTTTGGCTGGTATTTTTGCTAGATTAACACAAAGATCTTTGATCAGGCCTAGACATTTAACTCTACTAGATTCAAAAGAGTACAAGTATTTTTATGGTCTAGTTATCTCAAGGCCTAGTCTCTCCATCACTACCTTTGGCATGAGGTTATGGAGAGCTCTTGAATCTAACATGGCATTGTGGAGGATTTTATCATGAAGATTTTATCATGAATATTCAAGCTAACATAAAATGGAGGTACACCTCCCTCTTGAAATTTTCCTTCTACCTTAGGTCCAAACAAAAGCTCTAGTTTGTCATCATTCAAATTTACATAATAAACATTTTCTCCTATGTTTAAAGCTTTCAAAACTTGGAATCTATATACATCTTGGCCAACTAATTCAGTAAGAGGTATGGATATTTTTATCTTGGAAATTTCATTCTCAATACTGAATGGTGTCTCTATTTTTGGTAGATTTAAATCAATTTTATCAGACATTGTTTTTGCAGCAATTTCAGATTGTTGATTTTTTTGGGGATCTCAGTTAAATTAGTTTTATTAGGGCTAATAGTTGATTTGCTAGTACTTCTTTCTGGAATGTTTTTTTTTTTAATTTTTATCAGAAATTTTAACCACTATGTTTGAAGTTTCTGCTATCTTTTTAGGACCATTTTTAGGAATCTTCCTAGCAGAAATTTCAGGGTTCTTTCTCTTGGGAGTATCTTGGGCTTTCTTTCTTCTGAGGTCCTACTGCCTATGCACTTCCATGATGGCATTTTCGAATCCTTGTTTATAATCTTTGGATTCTAGAAATTCTTTTTCAAAATGAGTTGGGGAAAACATGCCTTGTTTTTCCTCAATGAGGAAAATAGTGTCTTCATTATTAACTCCCAGTAGGTTGATATGACTTTCCTCTGGTTCTTCAATCACCCCCTCATCCTCATCATCATAGTTTTCTTGAAAAGGAAGCCTAATTTCCTCATCAGGTCCTCTCTGTCTTATTTGAGGGGGATTTCTCCTAAAGTTTTGGTTTTGGTTCTGGTTTTGATTTTTGTTTTGAGGAGCTTCTTGTTTTTCTCTGGGGTAAGCTCTCTCATTCATGTTTATTCTCTCCATCATCCTTTCCATAGTTCTAACTAAGTTATAAATCTTAATATTAGATGTGGAGGTTGCATCTTCCTCTATATATGTGACTCTCTTTTCATTTCTCATTCTTTCCCTTTTGGAAATCAGATTTTCCTCCACACTTACCGCACCCCTCTGCATGTCTTATAATGTAAGAGGGTCTCTTTCTCTTAGTTGGTAAGCCATTTCTGGGTCAAAGCCATCTGGAAATTTCATTAAGGTTAGAACTTGTGGAGGTTTCATGTGGGTAGGGAAGGCATTATATACACTATTGAACCTAGTGTATTACTCTTGGACACCCTCTCCAACGTTTCTCTTGATGCTTTCATACTCTGATAAGATTTGGAGAGGGTTCTTCTTGACTTCCAATTTATTTAAAAACAGTTGGTGAAAATAAGGGAGGTCATGTAAACTATTAGGGGTTAGGCCTTTAAACCATTTTCTTGCTTCTCCTCCTAAGCTTTGAGAAAAAAATCTTAGTTTAACAGTCTCATCATATATTTCTTCTCTGTCAAAATAGTTATAGAACTACTTACATCATATAAGGGAATCTTGGACTGATAGCCCGGTGGTAGAACTGCTAAAGGAAATGGTAGAACTAATGGGGCATACCTTGTTGCCATGGCTAGTATTTGGGGAAACAAAGGAGGGTTTACGAGAGGAGGTGAAGGGTTAAATGGAGGAAAGTGAACAGTGGGTGTATGAATGGGGTTTGAAGTTAGCACAACGGGATTCTACTGTAAAATGGATGGGTATAAAGCTATATGGGTTATCCAACTCTGGGATTTAGTCCTGGACAAGCTTTTTTTCGGGAGTGAGTCAAATAGGATATTATGCAAGTTTTTAAGGTTTTTAGGTAGGGAGCTTTCTTTGTGAATAGATCTACTAAGAGTTGGATTTTTAGATCTAGGAATTTTCCACAAGATTTTTTCTGGATTTTCAACTATTGCAGGAGGGTTTGGGTCAGGATGGGATCTGGTACAAATTCTTCTAGAAGCCAGAACTTGGACCCAAGGTTCAGAGTGGTTGAGAGTTTTATAACAATTTTAAAACAAACCAATCTGTGAAAGAAAATACTTAATTTCACAAAGTATTTTAACTGGGTTCCTTTTGAGTTTTGATAAAATCAATATTTCTCAATAATTTTCCCAGTGGAGTTTATAGAAAACCAGTGCAGTCAGCACTCCTACTAAAAACCAGTGGAGTCACCAGGTGGATGATTTTAACTGTCTTGGAGGTTGGCTGTTGTCCACCATCAGCAAGAAGATACCAGTCTTGGCTAACACTTGAGTCATCTAAATTTGAAAGGGGTTTTCTGAGTTATTGAGGAAATATTAAGTTGTTTTAATAAATTAATCCCTAGTATGGTCACCACTATGTTTCCTCCCTGTGATTTTCAAGATTGGAAAAAACAAATCTGCAGAGAACCACATCAGACCACTTTGGATTCCAAGGACCTAGCCTTCATGGGCTCAGAGAGGGCTCTCTCTATGTTTATAATTAACTGATTTATCTTTATGCTTATGTTTTCTAATTTTAGGCTAGTTATGAAGCTTGGGTTTGTTTGTTTTGTTTGTTTTATTGATTGATTGATTAATTGATTGATTATAGGTTGAATAGATATACTGTGGGAAGCATTAATCCATTGGGCTATGGATTCATAAAAGGTTTTAATTGTACATCAAATCTGCAAGGGTTTTCATAGGGAAATATAACTATATCAAGTGGATATTTTTAGGTTAGAATGAATATGAGATGATAGAAAATTGTGAATTCAGTAAATCTAAAGGGAAATTAAGAATCCTTTAACTATACTTCAACAAGAAAATATTTTAAGATAACTATTTAAGAGAAGCTAAATATCAGGACACCCCTTAATTCTTTAGCTAAAAATCCACTAAGAAAACCTTTAAGAAAACAATCCAGCAATCCTAGAGAGAAGGACACCCCTGAATTCTCTAGCTATTACTTTCATACAAAGAAAAAATTCAAGATAAAAATTCAGTGAAATTAAAGAGCACGACACCCATGAATTCTTTAACTAAACTTCAAAGAAGGCCTTTACGATAACAGTTTAAGAAAAACCAAAGAGCAGGACACCCCTCAATTCTTTGACTAAACTTTATTAAGGAAACCTCAAGACAACAAGCCAGGTGGAACTAAAGAGCAGGACATCCCTGAATTCTTTAATCATACCTTGCAGAAGAAAACATAAAGATAATAGAAAAAGACAGAGTTAAGGTGCCCAAATAAGATATCTCAATCTAAAATTTCTATTCTATTATCAGAGAAATGATGCGAAATATGGTAAACAAAGGAGAAAGAATGAAAAAGAGGGATAACATCACCATTAATATAGCTCAAGAATCCTGTGAATGTGCTTGTATTACTGATGTAAAAAACAGTTACAATGCTCCAGTGCAATAGTATCTTCAACTCAGAGTATGCTCAAAATCCAGTCTAGCAATCACCAACTAACCAACCAACAATAAAAATGAAAAATACATGCATTATTTATCTGTAGATGAGGAGGCGATCCTATTCTATGGTTAAAGTTATAGTTATTACAGATTAAATGTAATATTGACCTTTGAGACCATGCAAGGCCCAAGGAAAAATATCACTGACTAACTTGTTGTAATAATAAATTTTAACTTAACTGTTGAGCTAACTTTAGGATATTTTTTACTATTTGGCTTTATCATTAACTTTTATAATAAGTTATAAGCTGCTGAAAATATCTTTTACTGCTTTAAAAACTATAGCTGCTTTTATTTAAGTGAAATGAGGTTGTAGGTGCCAAAATGTGTTTTGAAGAAGTAATTGATGAGTGCCTTAGTCATTCGGATTTGAATTCTTCGTTGATTTTCTTTTGATTTGTCATTTAACTTGGATTTTTCTTTTAAACTCTGCTTCTATCTTTGACTGCCTTGAGTTATAGTAATGTCTCCTTTAATCATCTCTTATATGTGCTTTGTCTTTAATTCTATCTTCTAACCATGTCTTTCATCTTCAACCTTTGATTAATCCTTTAATATATTTTACCTTTCACTGTCTTTTGACTGTGTTTTTCATTTTACTTTATCTTCTGCACAGTTACTGTAAAACTCCTTTAATGCTTTACCTTGTCCTCTAATGAACACTTGCTGCCTTTGCTTTTTCTTGCGCGCTTAATCCCTTAAAGAACCGAGCTCTTGGATCGTCACCCAGAGAGCTTAGTTTGAACAATTTTTGGAATTTGGAATGCAAATTTATTTAATGAATTTTATTATACATTGGCTACCTGCACAATTAAAAACAATTTGTTAATTAAAAACCTGTGCTGTGGACAGAGTCCGGGTAATGGAGGCTTTAGTTTTTTTTTTTTTTTTTTGTTATGGCCTTCCAGGTATTTTGGACGTGTTACAGGGGTTTTATGGTGGCTCGGGGCTCATCACAAATTCACAGGGCTTTGAAACATTCAAATGGGTCAATAGTTTCAGGTTTATGGCACGGGGGTGGTTTAGCGGTTTTCACATGGGGCATAGGCGTTGAGGTGGTATTTTTCGCGGAGATGCTTATTATGATGGGAGCGATGTGTGGTGTATGGAGGGGGCATGAATATGACCCATTTCTCAAGTTCCAAAGGTTTTATGACTCGAGCATTTGCAGTTGCGACAAGAGATTAGGCTTTTCGGATCAAGAGGTGGAGATCCGATGGTGGTCGAGGAATGAATGGATTACGGGTAGGTTTAGAAGTGTGGGGCTCGGATTTTTAAATGATGTGGTGGGTTTAAACAAAATGGCAGGGTTCTTTATAATGCGGGGCTTTTTTAAAGCAGGGCCCAGGGTTTATTTAAACGGAGTTTCTTAACATATTGTGGGGCCTGGGTTATATGAACGTGGGGGGTAAAGGCTTTAAAGAAGGGGGCTTAAATATATAATGATTCGGGTATTTAAAATTAAACAAAGTTTTATTTAAATAGTGGGGCCCAAATAATATTAATTTCAAAAACAATTTAAAAAATGGTTTTTATATTATTTTGAAGGAAAAGAGGGGAATGAGTGAAAGGAAGGGGTTAAATGGAGTTTTTAGGTAGGGAAAAAGGTGAGAATGAGGGTTTTAGGGTCAAAAATGGAATTTTAGAGTAAGAGAGTGATCTGAATAGGTGAAATGAGAGATAGTGAATAGGTTAAATGAAAAATAATGAAGGCAGTGAGATTTCTGAAAATAAATGATAGTCAAGGAATGTTATTTTCAGAAGACTGTAGAAAATCCATGGTCATCTAGTGATACTGTGAATCCAAGAGACTAGCACCTCTCATCAATAAATTATCAACATATTCATAATGTTAAATATTTTTTTTAAAATTTTATAAATTGTTTGAAAGTTCACTTATGATCATTTGAAATATTCTATTTGAATAATTATATAATCATATCTTCTTACATATTCTGCTTAATCACCTGCAAAATCTAAATTACTATGTGGAATAAATAAAAAACCCTTTGTCCTATTAATTAATACTATCTAAAAGTTTAAACATAGTTACTTCAAATTGTTTTATGCATTGGTCATCCAAAAATTCCAAACTTAAAAAAAAAAAAACATTATTGATGCTTTGGCATAATTATTGACCCTAATTATCTAAGAGGACAACAATGCCCATCCTTAAAAAATTACCTAATATATATTTTATGAATTGTGGAATTAGTAATGTGATGACTCTTGTACTTGCATGACACGAGGTTGGTCCCCGACGATTGCCACTATAACCTCTAGGTGCAACTGCATCACCCCTAAGCATATCACACAAGTAAGATGAGTTTGAACCTTTGAGCTGCACAACAACATAAACGCCTTAGTAGTGCGTTCGCTAGCCAAAAATTCATAGCCATGGGGGATATATATATGTGTGTGTGTGTGTCTATATATATATATATATATATATATATATATATATATATATATGTATATGTATATGTATATATATGTGTGTGTATATATATATGTATGTATATAGTTACACACACACAAAAATATATTAATTTATTTATTTATATTAATACAACTTAATTAAAATTATAATAAAAATTATAAACCTCATGGAATAAACCTTACCATGTGTTAGCAATTAATATTTATTTTTAGAAAGAAAGAACTGAGCCTGACCATGTAGGGGTTGTGGTTTTGAACTTATTGTTAGACATGAGTAATATTGAGAGGGGGGGGGGGGGGTGGTGGCTGAACTAATATTATAAAATTTTTGCAAATAAGACTTATTCAGGAATTCACTTCAAAAATATGTAACAAAATAATTCACATGCACATGAAAAACAAAAACAATCATCACATGTAGACACTTGGATTTTAGCTAGAAAAAACCCCCTCTAGCGAAAAAAACCGTTGAATTGTTTGTTGCTTCTTCTTATTATCTATTGCTTCAAAATATTCTCAATTACATTACATCATCTAGCCACCACTAGAAATGGAGCACCTACTCCTTGACTAAAATGAGAAATGTTGGCCAGAACCAACTTCGAGCACTCACTCCTACAATAGACAATCAACAAGAAAATAGCTTGAAACCCCTACTCCAAGTACAAATAATTCTACAAAATTACAATATGATTTAGAATTGGAAACACCAACACATAAAAAAATAGAATCAAATGAGAACACTCATGCAACAACAATTCCACACTCCAAATGAGAGAAAAAATATCCACACACAATCCCTACAAAGTGATCATTGATCTCTACACAAAACTATGAAAAAATGTTGATAAATAATTTCTGAAGCACACTCCAATATTGAAGCTTTGAACTCACTTCTACAATCACTAGTTTGTGCACTTTCTCTCCATGAAAAATCACTCACTTACACTACTAAAGAACCAACCAAATGAGCAGTTTTTCTTCTCATATTTTTAATTTATTGAGATGGTTAACTCAATAAATTATTCAAATGATGGAACTCGCCCAAAACCTTTTCACACACTTCAGATTTGATTAAGATAGGCATATTGACCTGATCAAGCCACTTACTCCACTAACAATTTGATATTTTCAACTTTGATAAACTTATAGAGGCCCCATGGATTATCTTTACCTTTCTCTAGAAAATTATGATCATGAGATTCGCCAGCTAAAAAACAATATTAATTCTGCAAATGAAATCTATAGTAAAATTTGATTTTACTTTCAACCGCACAAACACGCTTGTAAAATTTTGGTTGCAACCACTCGAAAAGAACTGTCATAGAGTAGTAGAAGCCTTTTAATCACATGCATAATCCATCATCCATGCGGTTGGGGCAGAGCATGGTGTAAAACAAAAAAACTTTCCCTCAAATTTGCAACAGAGCTTTAGGGGGTTGATATGACCTATAAAAAATCCCACCAAACCTATATTAACATCATGCAAACATCTACATGACTCAACAACACTGTAAAAAAAACATCAAATTGACCTCTAACAAAGTTGTAGCTCAGCTTCAGGTGAGACCTTGTTACTTCATGACACCTCTTCCATAGACCTTATAAGGCTATGAAAACTTTCAACAAGTATACTAAAAACTAAATATGATACATAGTGAGTCATGAGTACATGACTTACAACAGGTGAAATCTGTAGAAGTTATATCAATGGATTCAAAATAATCTTGTAATGTACTAAAAAAAAATACTAAATCTTTCTACAATTTGCGGAAACAAAATAAGGTCGCACAATCACATAACAAGTAAGAGAAAGAGACAATCAATCACACAACACAAGATGTATATAGGAAAGTAAAATCATCAAAACCCCACTATCTGTATATTACATAAATTCAAGATCATGAAACAATATAATGCTATTCCTCTCTCAGAGAAACTCCTACACTATGCCAACTGTCTCACTCTGATCTAGGAAAAATCAATTAATTACTTAACCAATTCTCAGCCTCTACTCAACATGCCTTGCTCGAATCTACCTTGATCTAAGAAATTTTGGTCCAATATTTAACCTTTTTATTGCCTATGCATGGCCTGCCTTCCTTACGCATTCCTAGGCTATTTGAGCCCCTATTAATTAGGAAAATCCCAATTAATAATTGCACAATTCATCTAAGGCTTCCTGATGACCTTGTGCATGACCTATACAATTTGCTAATTATACAACTGATAGTTATCTTCCCTTTAACCTAAATCTCAACTATTCCTTCCTTAGAAGCCATGAAACAACTATTTATAGAAAATTATTAGTTAACTAAATGATCAATACTTGTGAATTAAATCAGATTTAATTCACTAGACCTCTCACTATCTCCTCTCTCAATTAGAACTAGTTAAACTGGTTTTAACTCAACTAATTTGTTGATCATCGGTTGTCATTGATGTCAACCCAAGCAGCACTAGGGGCTACCCCAATATTGCATGGGAATTTTGACCTTCAAAATTACTATATTCTAGGTCAAGAATGATTTTTATGGTTTCTTCTTGTCGATATGTTTCCATTGATATATGGCACACCACGTAATTCTTCACGGTTTGAGAGATATTCATGTTTGAAGTTTGTAACCCCAGTTAGTGGGCTAAACCTCATGGGGTTGTGGCATGGATCATTGAAAATTCATAATTAATATATTTTAAGCTCCTAAAATCCCTCCTAGGTTCACTTGTTGAAGCCCCTCTCAACCTAAGAATTTATATAAGTTGTGATCCTCATATCCTCCTTATGCAAGGTATTTTGCCATTTGAAACAGGTCATTGTGGAATTTTCACTCTAAATTTTTTTATATGAAGGTTCAGAAGATGAAATTTTTATGAGGTGAAGCCGAAATACTGAGGAAACTCCTATGAAAAATTAAGATTATGGTGCACAATATTTTTGGAGATATGTTCTGTGGAAGTCGGTGTTTTTGCAGGCTCCTAAAATTCATCTCAAAGAAGTGACCTTGGGAAAATCATCATAACTCTCTCTCTAAGTATCAAATTGGAATTATGTAAAAAGTGGAAGATAGTGCACAGAATATAGTTTTCTCTCTATCAATTTTAGAGCCAAATGAAGAAACAGTGACATTTTTCATGCCGTACAAGTTCGCTCTACTGAAACAATACATAATTAGGGCATTGTGAGAGATTGGGCATAAATATCCCTTGAAGAATCCAAATTGGGTCAGAACTGTTGCATTGGAAAGAAGACTTAGAGGAATACTACAGGACCGAAAATCACATATTGGGGATCTGAAATAATAGAGATACACCAGATTCAATATCGAGCTCCTATAAGGCAAGAAAAAGCTAGATCATGCGTTTTTAAGGGCTGCAAAGGACCAGACTTTCTACTGCAGCAAAGAAAAGAAAGGTGCAGCAGAGGGTAGCATGACAAGAGTAGAAACCAAGGTGAAAAATGGCAGCAAGAAGTTCATCACATGAAGTCTTCAAGTGGGCAGCACTGCATACAGTCATTGTAAAGGTATCATTGTAAATACATTATTGTAAAAGTTGTACTAGTGTCTATCTGCCAAGAGTTGAAGAGGCAGTGTCGGGAGGTCTAGGATCATCATTAGGTGGTTATGTCATAGTTGGGGTTATAGTCTAGTGTGTCTTATTCTTCTATATCATTCTATATCATTTTAAAGTGGACCATTTTCCCTGGTATGGGAGTCCATTCTTCTTTTATTCTTCTATAGGGTGGTAGGGTGGTGCTAGGGTGAGTTGTAGCTCATTAGGTGTTGGGGCATCCGTTCAGTTGACTACTGAATAATCTTGAGTGTTGGAGCATCCATCCAGTGGGAGCTGGAGAAGAATTATTTTCTAGATTCTAGGAATTTGGAGCTTTATTTTCAATTGGAGTTGTATATTAAAGAATTATTAGAAAATCATTAGGTGGTTTTTTTCCCAGAGTGGGTAAACTATGTGCATTTGTGTTCCTTTTTTTTACTGCTATTATTGTACAAACAATGATAATAATTTAAGATTAACTAATTCTCTAATTGAAATTAATACTAATTCACCCCCCCTCTAAGTATTTCCAACAATTGGTTTCAGAGCTTGGTTCCTTCAATAGCAGTTTAACAGCTGGAAGGAGGTCATGGAGCATACCAAGAATGGTGTACCTCTGTTCAATGAAAATAATTTTTCACTCTGGAAAGGAAGAATGGAGGTCTATCTCTTGGCGCAAGGTTACGAAGTATGGGACACTTTTCAAAATGGATTTACATCAATTGCGGATGAACAAGGTAAGAAGAATTTGGTAAATGATGCAAAAGCAAAGAATATTATTTTCGATGGACTTATTGAATCTGCTTATCATAAGGTGTTGGGTTGTAAAACTGCCAAAAATGTATGGGACAAGCTTGATAATATATATGCAGGTGACTCAAATTTCAAAGAAGCAAAGCTTCAAATCTATAGAGAAAAATTTGAGCAACTCAGAATGAAAGAAGATTTCAACATGCTGCATACTTTCAATACATTGATGAAATAACCAATACTCTAGAAGGATTGGGAGAGCCAGTTGACGAGAAGACTATTATATGAAAGATTCTTAGAACGTTACGAGGGAGATTCAACCCAAATGTATCGGTCTTAGAATACAGTGAAAATCTAGACAAACTCAACAAAGAGGAATTACATGGATTTCTCATAGCATATGAAATGAGACTTGATGAATAATAGGGTACTTCGCATCTAGAAACTACATTCATTGCATCTAAGAAAACCAATAAGGATAAACAACCTTCAATTGAAAATACATGCACCTGCAAGTGTGAAGAAAAGGGAGATGATGGAGAAGGTCTTTTAGATGAATAATATGCTTACTTTACGAGAAAACTAAAAATTGGTAAGGGAAAATTCAAAGGTAAACTTCCATTGATATGTTTTTGTTGTGGTGAGGTTGGACATTTTGTAGCAAAATTTCTGAACAGAAGCGATGGAAACTCAAAAGGAAAGAAAGGCTTTAAGAAATTCAAAAAGTAAAGATCTGAAAGGAAATTTCTCTCTAAAGAAGATAGCTCATCATCTGATGAAGACAATGAAAACAAAGAAGAATCCAATGAGAGAGTATTGCTTATGGCCAAGCACAATAAACAAAAGGTATCAAACAACGAAGAAGAAGGATTGACCATAGAAGAATTTTCTAAGGAAGCAGTCAAGCTTATAAAAGAGCTCAAGGTACAGAAGATCCAATCCAATACTCTTGAAGAAGAAGTTCAAGGTCTCAAAATTGAAGTTGAAGAACACAAATGTATTGAAGAGTCACTTCAGAAGAAGTTGGAAGAAAGAAACCAAGAAAGGGAATCATTAGAAGCCGAAGTATTCTCTTTGCGTAAGGAAGTGAAGAAGGGAAAAACTATCCAAAAATATGCTAACAGCTCAAGGGAATTGGAAGAAATCATCAAAAATCAACGATCTTACAATGACAAAACTGGCCTCGGTTACAAAGAAGAAGAAGCAGGACCTTCTACAACAAAATACAATGAACCTATGAGATCTGACATGCATGTAGACTTAATTGGACAAGATTCACAAGCACATCCTTGGAAGACGATTCCTTGATGAAGATTTCCATCCTGGTACCAACATATTTTTCATGGCTATTGTGAATATGTGAAAAAATTGGTCATAAAGCTATAGAATGTCGCACATAATTTAGGAACTAATACAATTCCAGGAGATCCTTAAAATATAAATCTCCCAGGGCTCAACGAAACATCAATAGATTTGAACATTTAAGAAATAATATGAAATGTTACAAATGTCAAAAATTTGGACACATAGCTAGAGACTGCAGACTTGAAGATCCTCTAGAAGAATCTTCGAAGCCACAGAATGAACGAACATGAAAGAAGAAGAAGACAGATAATTGTGCTCTCGCTCTCAAGGCTCAAAATAACAAAGATGTGTGGTATGTTGAAAACAGTTTCTCAACGCATATGGCTAGAGATAGAAGGAAATTTGTATCTCTGAAAGAGAAGAAGGATGGAACCATATCCTTTGGAAATGATGGATCTTCAAATGTTATAGGATCAGGTACCATCACTCTTGGAAGCAAATATGTTATAGCCAAGAATGCTCTATTGGTTGGAAAAATGAATCACAATCTGCTCAATGTTGGAGAAATGTGTGATCAAGCTCACACAATGTTATTCAACTCCACAAAATGTGAAATCAGGAAAGGAAGGTATGGTAAAATTGTGGCTACAGCAAGTCGAGCTCCAAACGACATATATTTTCTGGATGAAACAAAAGCATGTCTACTAGCTAGAGAAGATGAAAGCTGGTTATGGCACAAATGAATGGGTCACATAAACTTTGAAAATATTTTCAGGATAAGCAAAAAGGAAGTAGTACAAGAAATGTCGAAAATCTCAAAACCTTCCAACACACTATGTGAGGCCTATCGGCATGGCAAGCAGACAAAATTCCAATTTAAAAAAAAAAAAAACACTTTGCATCACATCCATTGGAATTGATACATACTGATCTATGTGGTCCTATGAGAACAAAATTCTTAGATGGAGAATTATATTTCATGTTAATCATAGATGACTATACCAGGATGAAAACTATTAGTTTCCTAAAGAAAAAATCTGAAGCATTTGAGTGCTTTAAGATCTTGAAGGAGTTGGTCGAAAATGAAACTGATTTGAAAATAAAGTTTCTAAGATAAGATAATGGCGAAGAATTCATTTCCAAATTATTTCAGCAATACTGTGACAAAAATGGAATAAAAAGACAATTTTCAATAGCACGAACACCTTAGCAAAATGGAATTGCTGAAAGAAAGAACAGAACCGTACAGGAAATGGGTAGAACAATGTTCAAGGACTCAAAATTGAATGAAAAATTATGGGTTCAAGCAATTGATATGGCAGTCTTCATTATCAACCAAATTCTTCTCATAAATAATTGCAACAATACCCCATATGAATTATGGAAAGGAAAACTAGCTAATGTAAAATATTTCAGAATCTTTGGAAGAAAATGTTATATCAAAAGAGAAGATCAAATTTTGGGTAATTTTGAATCACGTGTTGATGAAGGTATATTTGTTGGTCACTCACGCAAAAGAAATACCTATAAATGTTATAATCTAAGACGAAAAAAATATAGTGGAGAGCATAAATGTTACATTTGATGAAGATGGTGTTCTAGCGAATAATGATGAGGATCTAGAATCTTTGAAACTTGAGACAAAGGCTGAAAAAGACACAGATAAAATTCTAGAACAAGAAGAAACTATTAACCAGGAAGAAGTAAATAATGATCATCAAGATATACCAGAACAACAACAAGAAGCTCCTCCAAGGAGAACAAAAGAATGGATTCAAAAGAACCATCCATCAAATCAAATCATTGGTGACATAAATGAAGGTCAACAACTTCGTTCATCACAAGAAGCTCACATTGATTTTCTAGCAACCTTTGAGCCTAGTAGTTTTGAGGAAGTTAGCCAGAATGAGCATTGGGTAGCAACTATGAATGAATAATTGGATCAAATTGAGAATAATAACACCTGGGAATTAGTTCCATGACCAAAAGATAAAAATGTCATTGGGACTAAATGGGTGTTCAGGAAAAAATTGAATGAAGATGGACAGGTTACCAGAAACAAAGCAAGATTGGTTTGCAAAGGCTATGCACAAGTGGAAGGAATTGATTTCGATGAAACAGCTACACCAGTTTCCAGAATGGAAGCCATCCAAATGTTTCTCGCCTATGCATGTCCAAGAAAAATAAAATTCTACAAAATGGATGTTAAGTCAGCATTTCTGAATGGATAATTAGAAGAAGAAGTTTACATCGAACAACCTAAAGATTTTCTACTATCAGAAAAATAAGACTATGTTTGCAAGTTAAAGAAGGCTCTATATGGTCTCAAGCAGACTCCCAGAGCATGGTATTCTCATCTTGATGGATATCTATGTCAAAAAGGGTTCAAGAAAGGTACTATTGATAGAAATATTTATGTACAAATAGATAAAGATAATTTAACAATCGTTGAGGTATATGTGGATAATATAAAATTTGGTAGCAATGATGATCGACTAAGTAAGAACTTTTCTACAAAGATGCAAAGTGAGTTCAAGATGTCTTTACTTGGTGAGCTTACATACTTCTTAGGGCTTCAAATATCTCAGCAAGAGAAAGGGATATTTATATGTCAAGCCAAGTACATCAAGGAAATGCTCAAGAAATTCAAAATGGAAGATTGCAAACCCATCCTTACTCCGATGGTAACAGGTTTCAAATTGAGCATAGATGACTAATCTAAGGATGTGGATCAGAGGTTGTACAGATCTATGATTGGAAGTCTTCTATATGTAACAGCCTCCCGGCCAGATGTTATGCGAGCAGTTGGACAAGTAGCAAGATTCCAAGAAGCACCAAAATAATCACATCTTATTGCCGTCAAAAGGATTCTCCGATATCTAAAGTGCACAGAAGAATATGGCTTGTGGTATCCCAAGGGTAAAAATCTCATTATTCAAGCCTTTATAGATGAATATTGGGCAGGAAGCATTGATGATTGTAAGAGTACTAGTGGAGCAACATTCTATCTAGGTGGTTGTATCGTATAATGGTTGAGCAAAAAGCAAACCTCAATCTAGTTATCTATAGCAGAAGCCAAATACATTGCAGTAGTATCATGTTGTACTCAAGTCCTTTGGATGAAACAAACTTTGCAAGATCTTCAAGTACAATTCAATGAGCCTATTCCCATATTCTGTGACAACAATAGTGCCATCAACATCTCCAAGAATCCTGTCATGCATTAAAAAACAAAACACATTCCAATCAAATATCATTTTGTTAGAGAACAAGTCGCTGAAAAGAATATCAAACTTGAGTATGTTGGTACAAAAGAACAAATCACTGATATCTTCACTAAACCTTTACCTCGTGAAGAATTTGAATATCTTTACTAGAAGCTTGGGATTCTCCCAAGTTCTCATTATATTTTCCTTATTCATAATATAAAGGGGGAGTGGAAGTGTGCATAGGTCCACAGGATGGTTGTGTGTCAGGGGAAGTTACCCTTTGCCATTGATCTCAAAGGGGGAGAGAATGTTGTAGGAAGAGGTGTCATGATCATAGGGGGAGTACTTGTGTTGCCATCAATGCCAAAGGGGGATATTTTTGATCGGATATTGTCACTGATCTCAACCTAAGCAGCACCAAGGGCTACCCCAATATTAAATGGGAATTTTGACCTACCAAATTACTATATTATAGGTCAAGAATGATTTTTATGGTTTCTTCTTGTCGAGATGTTTCCGTTGATATATGGCACGCCACGTAATTCTTCACGGTTTGAGAGATATTCATGTTTGAAGTTTTTAACCCCAGTTAGTGGGCTAAAACCCCATGGGGTTGTGGCATGGGTCATTGAAAAGTCATAATTAATATTTTTTAAGCTCCTAAATCCCTCCCATGTTCACTTGTTGAAGCCCCTCTCAACCTAAGCATTTATATAAATTGTGATCCTCATATCCTCCTTATGCAAGGGATTTCGCCATCTCAAACAGGTCATCGTGGAATTTTCTCTCTAAATTTTTTTATACAAAGGTTCAGAAGCTGAAAATTATATGAGGTGAAGATGAAATCCTGAGGAATTTCCTGTGAAAATTTTAGATCAAGATGTGCAATATTTTCTGAGATATGATCTATGGAATTCAGTGTGTTTGCAGGCTTCTTAAATTCATCTCAAAGAAGTGACCTTGGGAAAATCATCCTAAATCCCTCTCTGAGTATCAGATTGGAATTCTGTAAAAAATGGTAGATAGTGCACAGACTCTAGTTTTGGTGCTATCAATTACAGAGCTGAATTAATAAACAGTGACACATGGCACAACATAAAATTTCACTCTACTGAAACAATCCATAATTAGGGAAATGTGAGAGATTGGGCATAACTCTCTCTTGAAGAATCAAAATTGGGTCAGACCTATGGCATTGGAAATAAGTCTCATAGGAAAACTACAGGACCGAAAATAATGTATCGGGGATCTGAAATAACAGAGATACACCAAATTCAATATCGCGCTCCTAGAAGGCAAGAAAAAGCTAGATCATGTGTTGTCAAGGGTTGCAAAGGACTAGACTTTCTAGGGTAGCAAAGCAAAGCAAGGTGCAGCAGAGGGTATTTTACACAAAATTTTGTCACTGTCCCTGCAATCCCCATCTTTCCCATTGGAGGGTCGTTTCTGTGACCAATAAGCAGTGTCATGCCTTGCAAACACCATCATTGTGTCCCTTTAAATGAGAGTAACATTCCTCTTGTTGACAATTCCCTGAGCAGAGACTCAAAAAACCTTATTTTTTCCTTGGTGCGGTAATTAGTTATGCCCTCACACCGAAGAGGAAAGTTAACACTGGGCTTGTGCCGGCTAGCACTCTGTCCTAGTTTGCCACCCATGCCAAGATGTTTATAGAATTTTTTTTAAAAATAGAGGCAGAGATTCCATTCCAACCACCTCGAGGATGAGTCATTGGGAGTGGTTGAACTGATAAACCACGAACTGCCTCCACGGACTGCCTACTTTAGGTTTATGGTTTCCAAATCTTATGGGAACTCCCTAAAGGATAGGCCTCCCTCCCACCTTTGTAGGGATCCTAGCCTCCTCCTTTTCCTCTATAAAAGAAGCTATCTCTCTTAGTACAAGCTAGCTGAACTTGGATAATTAAACATAATATAGCTGAATGAATAGAGAGGATAGAAGGAATTACATTGAGGAGAGCTTGAGTCCATGCCTTAATCCCATCTGAATTCCTTGACGAGAATCTAAGATGTGCTTCACCTGAACCCCGCTGGAGGAGACTGCGACGTCAAAGCATCAGTTGTAACTCTTCCTTCTATTCATTTATATACATGACTACTGTTTGGTTCCACTGTTGTGTTACGATGTTTGTTTAACACAATATGTTTAGCCCTCTTTGACTGGTTAATATTTATGAATGAAATGTTGTTATCTTGCATGCTTTTCTTGTTTCTTGTTCTTTGTGCAGGTATCTGAGCATAATGTCAAACGGATTGTGACTTGTCGAGGCAGGAGCGAGAGGCCATCACTACTACAGCAACAACGACAGTGTTGGATTCTAGGTAGGTCGATCTACCATGTCCCTTGTTTATTCAATAATTAGGAAGCAACACTTTAGCGTGTCTCTGTGTTTCTAGACCCACTCTAGGGCTAGAGGGATCGTCTCTATCCGCAGAGAATATTTACCTGCATAACAAATTGGTGACTCCATTGGGGATCAATGTGAGTTTTTCGTTTCATTTTTGTTGGGTTAGTTTCAATTATTGCTTTAGTTATCTTCCTTTTCTGGTTTTCTTGTTTATTTTTCATCCTCTGTTCAGCTCCAGAGTGTCAAGATTGACCTGTCATCATTAGGTTTTGATTTTTCCTCTTTTTCCCATAGTTACCTTGCTTGGCGCAGTTTTTCTCTAAACAGTCGTGCCAATTGGCACAAGTTTCTCTTTTTGCAGTCACACCAACCATTGTATGGCATGGATTACGACTTTAGAGTCGCGTCAACCCCTATAGGAATTGGTTTGACCTCCTTGATGAGTCTTTTGGTAAATTGTGCTTGCTTCTGGGTTATTTTTTATGCATAATTTTGCCTTTGGGATTGTTTTAATTGTAGTCGACTTGATTTTCTCAGTTTTTTATCCATCTTCTTATCAATGTCAATTGAGGCGCTAGGGTTTCTAGGTTTCCTTGTGCACTGAGCCTTCTATTCAAAAATCGAGTCAGTTTGATTGATGTTAGTCCCATTTGTGGCTTGATTGCACTCAGTTTTCTTGATCTTTTGAGTGATTTCCTTGGTTGTAGAGTCATTTCATTTTCTTGATTGGTTCTTCACCCTTTTGCTCCAAGCATACATGACATTGCTTGTTTTGGATCATTTTGAAAACTGTCTCTTGGTTTGAAAGATTGCAACATTAGTTTGAGTGATTTCTTGTGTTTGTTTCATATTTTATTGAGTCATTCAATTTTGATTCCTACGCAACACTTAAGCTAGTGTTTGTTTTCATTTTTCATGTAATTAGTGCATCGTGTACTTCTTTTCATTGAAAAAATAAAATAAAAAAAACATATTTTTCATTCTTTCTTTGCATTGAAAGTGAAATAATATTTTTCATAGCTAGCATCTGATTATCTAGGAAAGAGTTTCATTTTCATTATATTCTGTTAGAGACATCGGTGGATTTATTCGCACAATATCCTTGTTTTCTTTTTTTTTGAAAGATCTTTATCCTTCGCGTAACTAGCATTCATTGAATCGGAAATGATGTTCATTTGCATATAGCTTGCATTTAGGGATTTTTGAGATCCAACATCTATAGGACCTTAAAACTGAAATGTAATTCAAGATCAACTACAAAAATTATTTAATTAACCTAAGGAAGCATTGAATCCTGACAAAAAATTCTTAGTGGTCTAGGCTAGAGACATGTTCCGGCATCTTAAAACCTAGTAGCTATCATTCGCCATTTGGCTTTAGACAACACTAGTACGGACTTGTGATCCCCGTAACGTCGAGTATGTAAAGGGAGAGCCTTCTAGGTTGCAATCCTTTTATCCATATGAACCTAACCAGAGATTGTAGGTTTTCTGAGGCTTATGATATAATGATGTGAGGAAAACTCAGAAAGTCCCCAGTAGAGTCGCCATTATGTTGGGGTTCCCATGTTTTGGCAAGGTTGGAAATACCAAAAGATGAGACAACATCAAATCACTTTCAGACCTCAGGATCTAGCCCTCCTGGGTCCAGAGATGGATCTCTCTATGATATGTCAAAGGTATATGACTTTGAAGCTTAGTGTTAAGATGTTAGGCTAGTTATAAGGCTTAGGGTTTGTTTGTTTGATTTGATTTGATTTGGTTTTTGGTCATCAGGAAAGAAGGGTTCAATGTAAGACAAGGATGAGAAAAGAGGGATAAGGCAGAGGTGAAGTGTTCCAGGGAATATTCAAAACCATTGGGCAATGGAGTCAGGAGAGGATTTTCTTGCTAATCAATAAGCATGCTTTCAATTGGGCTAGTCATCTAAAAAATAGGATCTTGAAGATGATTGTGTGATATGGAAAGGTAGGAGAGGAGGAGATAACACAGATTTTAGGGCACAAAGTTAAAAACCAGCTGGTCGCACAAGGATCCTAGTGGACAAGGCTAACTCTAATCCCCAGTGTTCCCAAATATTCCAGTATTACAACTCTGGAATGCTTGAAGCATTTCCTGGAACTCAACCAAAGCTGGCAAGAAGCTAAAGGCTGCTAAGCTGAAGGCTTCTGCTAGAGGAAGTGTTCCTCATATATGAAAGGGAGACCTTCGACCTAAAAGAAGAGGTCTACGTGATGGTTCCAAGTTCTCCACCAACCAAAGATGATGGTTTGGTTCTTCCACCAATCGACGAATGTGCTCATTGGCATCCGTGTGTCTGGCCTACATCTACGGAATCGGGGAATGGCCAATTGTGGCTGAGCTCGCTTGAACGTTGGCTACCAACTACGAACATGGGAATGAGGGTGCCGGCTCGGGCTACTATCTGTCGTCGAAGCTTGTACATGACCACCATTTTCCCCCTTGTCAGGGACAAGGTGAGATGATGGTGAAAACTCAACTGCAAGTTTGCTCAATATTCGTGAACATGTTCTGACATGCGACTTAAACATCTTCTTGGCTGCTAATGCCCATTGCCAAGAAGCGATCCATCAAAGATGAATCTTGGTTCTTGCAAGAGGTTGAGGCTTGTTTCTGAAGCATCCGTGTGAAGAATGAGTGTGCCGACCACAATGCTTGCATGGATGAAGATCAAAACAATGATCTTTCATATGGCCAACTCGATCACAGTGTTGGCATTTCTCAATCTGTTGTTGTGGAATAGGATCTGGAACAGCTATAGGTGAACTGTCATACAGGAATCCGGCACTCTGAAATATGATGGGTTTGGTGTAGTCTGGAATATGAAAGGACACATCCTTATCATATCTAAGATCAGTTCTATGCTTGTTGTGGACAAGCTCTTCCCAAGGTCTGATGATGGGCTTGAGAAGTGCAGGCTGAGCTGTTGCATCTGCATGTACATCTGCTCTAGTACAAGGAACTGAATGTGAATCAACTACAAATTTACTGACTTGCTGCTGATGGGAAACTTTCACAATGTTCTGAACAGAAACAGGTTCAGAATGGTGACTCTTTTGCTAAAGTTCATCTTGCTAGAGCTGAGATTCCAACTGCAAAAACTCAATCTTTTCTTGTGCATCTTGCAAACAACTTTGAATATTACAAAGAGCATCCTTGCTCATTTTTATCATATCATCAACATTGGAATGAATGAGGTTATTCAACAACACTAATGCCTCATTGATTTTAGCCATTTTCAACAACTTAAGCTCAAAATAAAGGGTGTCGGCTTCAACCGAAAATGCACCCGTTTACAATGTGATGCAACTTGCTTTCAAAGAATACAAATGACTCAAAAGAATTCTCAAAGCACAAAATGTGCTCCTCAAATGATGGAGGAAAATCAACAATTTTTCAACTCAAATACACTTCAAGTCTTGAATGAAACTATGAAGAGGCAATACAATGTCAATATCTCTGCAAAAATATGTGCAGTTGAAAACACTGTGCAGCTAAATTTTTCTTCAAATAGCTGTTTTGCAATGATGGCAAACTTGTCTTAAAATGTAAATTTCTTCAAAAAATGACTCTTATGCCACAAATCACACAATGTCAAATCTTCAATTTTCTCTTTGTATTTAGTCCATCTGCTCACATGTCATTTCTTCCTTTTCTGCTGTTTATGTTCTCTCTTTCCTCTTTCTCTGCTGTTTTTTTTTTTTTTTTTTAATTAATTTAAAATGGAAAGGGAAATTTATTTAAAAGGGAGGAGGGAATTTATTATATGGAAAGGTATTTTAATTAGGGAAAGGGAAATGTTAAAATGGAATGGGATTTTTTTGTTTTTGTTTTTGTTTTTTTTTGTTTTGATTTTAAGGAATAAGAAAAGGAATTAATTAAAAATGGAGGGGAAAGTATTATATGTGGGAGGGGGTTATAATTTTTTTTTTTTAAATATAAAAACGAATTTAAAAAAGCGAGGGGCGGGAAATTAATTTTACAAAAAGGAGGGAACTGGCTGCCATGGGAAGGAGCCTGCGGAAGAGCACTATTGTGTAGTGTGTGAGGTGTGTTGAGCATAAGGGTGAGAGCGAAGGTGGATAGGGAAGGGCGTATGTGAGGTTGCAGCGTAAAGGGGTTAGGCAGCGTGTGGAAGGGCATGCGTTGAGAGGTTTGAGTGCATTGGGAAGAGGCGTATGTGGAGCGGGATAGGCATTGAGAGGGAGGGGCAGAGCAGCGTAGAAGATAGGGAGAGGGGAGTCGTGGTAAATAGGGATACAGAGCGGGTGGATGTAGTGGAGGAGCGGCGTTGTATGAGGGAGGAGAGGTGTAAGGTGGGTAGGATGGGAGGGAGGCCACGGTGAGAGCGTAGGGAATGGATGCAGGGTTGTGTGTTGAGGGCTGGAGCGATAAGGGGAAAGGGAATCGCTGTGTAGTGAGCGTAGGGAAGAGCAGTGAGGAGCGGTGATAAGAGGAGGTCGAATGGGCCAAGGGCCGAGCTGCCCAGGGTTTGAATTTTTTTATTTTTTATTTTTTTAATTAAACAGCAGAGAGCAGGAAAGATGTAGATTCTATAGCAAAATTGGAGAATTTCATAGATATACAGCAGAGTGGAATTTTTCAGCAGAATAACTTTCAGGAATTGTAGATAAAATTTCGCCGGTGAAAACTTAAAATTTTTCCAGTAGCTTAGCAGCAAGAAATTTCGCCAAAAATGCAGGAGTTTAAGCAGTAATACACAGCAGCAGAATGCAAAATTTTCCAGTAAAACTCAGAAATTTGCAGAGATTTTTCAATGAAAAAACTCAAAAAAAATATTTCAGAACCAACTTTGAAACACTATTTTCAGCAGCTCTTCAAAAATGCAAAATTAATGGGCAAAAATTGCAGGAAGAAATCAACCTACGTATGTGAAGTGCTGCTCTTCCAAACCAATTTCGACGTCGGGATTTTGAATGATGTTCCTTCTCAAAACCAACGTTGCTCTTCTTCAAAACACTCGAATGGAAAAAACTCATCGTTAAACTCTCAAATGCTGCAAAATGCCAAGGATTTTTGCAGATATACACAGGCCATAGACACAAATGGCTCACTCAAAGTGGAGCAGGGCCAACAATCGCCCGCTCTGATACCATGTTAAACACCATGTTGAAGCACACACATGGTGTATGAGGAGAAGAATGCACACACACATGAGACAACACACAATGAAAGATAAGTGTGAGGCTTTCTTTTTTTCTCCATTATACATTATCTACATTTATAATACAATGGTGTGACTCTTGGTTTCATATTCCAAGGTCACTTGGACTCCATTGCGACTTTTCATATTCCACACCTACCCATGTAGGATTAGGTGTTCCAACAAAATCAATAACCAGAAACATCTAAGAACAGATACATCTAATTCATACATCAGAGAGTAGGCAATAACATCCACTACACTGGTTAAATTAACTGAAATCGATTCTTAGATAACACATTTAGAAGAAAAACATCAATGGCAAGGAGAGCAGAAACATAGGGTACCTAACAAGGGTAAATCCTATGCCAATATTCTGATGCAAGCCAGTAGAAACGAAATGAAATGAATATAAACACAGAGATAGGAAAACATCACCGCTTCTTTAGATCAGGATCCAAAGAAATGTGCTTGTCATATTAAATAGCAATACCAGTCAAGTACAACATTTCCAATATCTGAATGCTCAGTCTGAAATCATATCCCTCAGCCTATCTAACACTTTACACAGAGACTGTGTCTCACAAGAAACTACTTGCAATTATCTGATAATTGATCAACAACTTTACAATGAGTTTCTTCATGAATTTATAGCTCCAGTGGAGCAGAGAAGTTAGGTGAAAAACTAAATGCAACATTAACACTCAGGAAAGGTAGAAGGCTGAAGCCCACTTTGTATAAATTCTGTGCATTTATCTCTGGCACTCTTTTGGGTGAACAAATGATCTTCTTTAGGTTTCCATTAACTTCAGGTATGTCTCTGATGTACTTTGGCTACAGTGCTTTGTAGTACTTCTAGTGATCTGAACAAAAATAAATCAATGATTCAAGTCTGCCATGCTGTGTAGCTAATGCTACTGATATCGTAGGACCGTTGTCAGGGTGGGAAATCCTTTAGGAACACGATATAGAATAAAAGCTATATGGGCATTCTGTCCTTTACGGGGAAAACATTCTGCTGGTGTACAAACCCTGATATACATGAATTTCTTTATGCTGTACACTCCGTGTGATTCATGACATCGCTGATCTGGTGCTTTGCCTTTAAATCCTTGTATTAAGGCTCAAAGCTCTTCGTTGAACTGGTTTATCACTGGCTGGTATTTCTCTGTCGCTTCATAAATGTCTTGATCTGTGAAATCCAGGCTTTAATGGTGCCAGATAGGTTTCTTCGCGGAGATTGAACTGTCCTTGGGTAATATTTATGCCACCGCTACCTCCCCGAGTATTTCCATTGTAGTACCAGCTTCCAAATTCAACCTTCCCTGCGCAACACGCCATTACGATAGTACAATTTATAGGATGTTCTGAATATGGTGGTTTAGATTGAACACTACATTACCGTTAGGGAATTTTGAGGTCTAAAATGGCCTCAAAATTTCCTAAAATAGTGGGCATTAATAAGATTTGATGACATCATGTTAGAAACGTAAACTTCTTTTTCAATTCTGTTCAACTTATCTCCAAAATTTTACTCAAATTTCGACGAAGTACTTGTTGGATCGTTGTTTCCCATCAGAGGTACCCATGTTACCCCATACTTTAAGTGGGTCCTACTACACGAAAAATGAAATACATAACGTGATTTCAATCACATTTTTTATGTATTTCTCATTTTCGTGGTAAGTTCATCAAAAGTATGCAACATGAAACCTCCTTGGATAATTAAATTCCGCATCAGTAATTACTCATCAAAAATTTTGAGTAAATGACACAGGAGGGAAGATTTAAAATACGAGTTGAAAAAGTAGTTTTATTATTTTATTATTTTTTAATATTTTTACTTTTTTACTCCAAAAATGGTGAATCATCCATTATGGATGACATCATCATCTTGAATCCTATTGGTTGTTATAAAGTTTATTTTTTTTGTACATTTTTCTTATGAGGCCCATTTTAGACCTCAAAATTCCCCTAATGTAAAACACGAAAATAGGTTAAGAAAACAATGGGGGTGGTGGACGCAGTGCAGATGATGAAAACGATCATGTAGCTGGTGAAATGGCAGAACAATGCAGAGGAATGATGGAGGGAAACCTTGGTGAAGGTTGGCAGAGCGCAGAGGAAATTTAAATGAAAAAACCTTAACAAACTCGACTTTGAACAAAAATATGCAATGGGATGGGCGGATGTATGGTGGATACACGTGGGGGTGACGTGGCGGGACAGGGCGATGGCGGAAAAGTCAACAGCAGGAAAAAAAATCGGGACCGTCATATCTCAAAGGAGATTGACAGTTGAAAATGCAGCGGAGGGCGACGAACGGTGGGCTAGGAGTACAGTGACCTCGGGTTAAACCTCGTGCAACTTCGTTGAGTGATGACCGTTGGATGGGCAATGAAAGATCTGATGGCTCACAACGATATTGCTACGCATCCGCGGACGAACGATAACGTGCGATGAGGTAGCAGTTTTAGAACAGTGTCGTTGCCACGCGTCTAATGCTGAGTGGAATCGCTGGGCAATGGGAAAATACTGCCTGACCCCTAATAGCGGTGCGATGAAAACTGGGTTGTTTCTGAATAGTTTCCGTGGGCATGGGGACCACCAAGCGGGAATGAAGATTTGTCTGTTGATCTGTGGTTTAAACGAACAGCGGATGTGGTTGGAGAGGTGAACGTGAAGAACGACGGGTGCCTACAGAGTTAATGGGGACCATCCAATCTGTGAAGATCAACGGTAGGTGTTGCCCCCGATATCATATGCGATAAGCGCCTTCCACCTGGGCTCCTGGTCATGGCACTTGGTCACGTAGAGGGAAACGGTAAGGGGCTAGCCTGAAGGGGGCTAAGACCCAATGTGTAGAGTATGGGTTTTCAGCCTTTTTTAGTGAAATTTTAGGCTGAAAGTGGGAAACGATAGAGGGAAGAAGGGGGAAAATGGATAACCAAAGGGTGTAGGGATGTTTCAGAGGAGATTTTTGGGATGAAAAAGGGGGAATTTAACAGAGGGAAAAAGGGTTGAAAAGGGACACTTTGCAGGGATACAGGGGATAAATATAGACCTTTTGGAGCACAATTTCTGCAAACAATGAGACCTTATAAAGTGAGTCAGCAGAGGGAAATTTATCAAAGGAAAAGGCACAGGAGACTTCAAGGATGATGTGTCTTCAGGGGAGATTCATTCCTTGAAGGCTCAAAAACCATTTAGCCCCCTACTTTTCCTGTCAAAAATTTACAAGGGGGCTAACAATGGCTCCACATGGGGATGGCTTCTTCTTGAACGAGTCAAGAATTCAGAGGATGAATCTTTGGTGTAGGCTAGATTCCTTCTGCTTGGCACATCCCTTTCTTTATTTAGATTAGCTGCCACAATATGAAGACATTACATCAGCAGAAACACTTTCCCAAAAAACTACCTACCCTTCCTACAATCCTAGCATTTTTTCTTCTTCTAGGGTGCATTTGAGCTAGCAGACCCTTTACATAATTTTATTTTTACAAATAGAAAATAAACCTATTATAACTCTACCCTTATTGCTCCATGAGACTAGATTAGACTGTTGGTCTCATATGTTTCTCTACCTAGTCTAATTATCTGCTGGGATTAAACTGTCCAGCATATTTCTTCTCTATATTCTATGACAGAAATTGAAAAATAGTCAAGCCAGGATTAGATTGTCTGACTTGCTGTGGGTCCAAGGCATAAAGATAGTTTCACATGGACAGAAAATTGCAGAAAACTAAAAACAAAACTGTGAAGGCTTGAAATCTGAAACTTGAAGTATCCTTCTTCTCTTTGTGACTCAAGTTTTGAGCGTGTCAGAGTCACTTCTTTTCTTCATTTCAGCTCTGGTTTTGGGCACGTTATAGATGATTCTTATTTCTTATTTGCTGGTCTAGATTTTGGGCATGTTAGGACCAGCTGTTTTACTTTCTTTGGCTCGGGTTTTGAGCTTATTAGAGCCAATATTTTGCACCTCAGAGGTTCATGTTTTAAGCATGTCTGAACCTCTCTTTTTCCTTTGTTTTTTGAAACATTTTCTCTTTTTTCTTGAAACTAAAAAACTACAATGGTATGTACAATGGTAATGGGAACTGGAATTTGGAAATCAGCAGAAGTAGTGTTTGAGCATCCTGCCATTGACAGGACCCCCAAACAGCTCTGTACCATATAATTCTTGTAGGAAGAAGACATTTGGACCCACAGTGGCTTGGATGATGTATAGACCTTGCCACAAACTGTCAAACTTGCCGTGCTTTCCTTTGTCCTCTCTCCTTGTGTCCCACTTCAGAACTTTATCTCCAATTTTGAAATCAGTAGCTTTGGTTCTTTTGTCAAAAAATTTCTTTATATTTTCCTGAACCTTCACTTCTCTGTTGTAAACCTCTTCCCTTGTTTTCTGGAGATGAATTGTCTAGTTTATCCTTCTCACCATACTGTCTTCTTCTGTTTGAATCTCCTGGACTAGCTTAATCACTGGTACCCCAAGGCTGGTAGGAAACACTGCTTACATTCCATAGACAAGCTGATAAGGTGACATGCCAATAGATTTCTTTGTTGTAATCCTGTTAGCCCATAAAGCATGCACTAGCTTGTTATGCCATGAATTTTTGTTCTTTTCCAGCAGCTTTTTGATGATGATCACTAGGCTCTTGTTTGATGATTCAGCTAATCCATTACCTTGAGGGTAATAGGAAGTTGAATGACCAAGCGCTATTTGACACTTGTGACAAAAATCAACCATTTTCTTGGATCCGAAAGCAGCAGTATTATCAGTGATTATTTTCCTTGGGCAGCCAAACCGAGAGAGGATATGACCTTCTAGGAAACTAATGATGACTGAATCTATGGCATTCCTAGTAGGTATGGCCTCAATCCACTTAGTGAAGTAGTCTGTGGTTGTTAAGATCCATTTGTGTTGGGCAGAAGAAGCAGGGTGAATCTCCCCTATGAAATCTAGGCCCCATTGCAAAAAGGGACCTTCAACAGTGATGGGTTGTAGAGTTAAGGGGAGGAGTTTTCTTTTGCTTTCAAAAATCTGGCATTTGTGGCAGGAAACGATCATTTTATGGACATCTTTGAAGAGTGTGGGCCAATAGTAGCCAGCTCTGAGTATTTTGTTTGCAGTGGTTTTCCAACTCAGGTGGCCTCCACATTCTCCAGCATGGAATTCTTGTTTAATCCTCTCAGCTTTAGCTTCGGGCAAACATTTAAGCAATAGGACATTTGGATTTTTCCAGTATAAGAAGTTATTAAATATGAAGTAGCTTCTGGATTTTCGTTTGAGGAATCTGTCCTTGGTCTTTGATAGTTCAGGAGGGGCATTGAAGTGTGTAAGCACATACAAAATGTCAGAATACCAAGGAGAGATCTGAAACTTTTCATCAATAGTGGGATCAGGAAATTCTTGTTTCTCATCCAAGGTATTTACCATGTTAATGTCTAGGGCTTGTAGATTTGATTCAGCCATTAATTGAGCTAGGCCCTAAACTTTAATCAGTTTGGTGGGTTTTATCTCAAGGTCATATTCTAAGATCACAACAATCCATTTTCCCCTTTTCCCATCTGGGTCTTGGGACAAAATGTCTTTAACCACTATATTTGGCACATAGGCTATGGTGTGGGAATGTAGTATGTACACCCTAAAGTCTTTCAAGGCCTTAATCAGAGCATAGGCATGTTTCTCAATTATGTTGTATTTCAAGGGTGCATCTCTGAGTGCTTTGCTGAAGAAAGAAATGGTTTGTTCCATTCCCTCTATATTTTTCTGCAGTAGAACCGTAGCTATTGTATGCTTGGAGGCAAATGAAAAAATCAGGAAATCCTTTGAGAAATCTGGGCTGATTAGAATAGGGGCCTGGGTGAGTGCAAGTTTTACTGATTCAAAATATTTCTTAGCTTCAACAGTCCATTTAACTCCTACACCTTTCTTCAGCATGTTAGTCATGTTCCTAAGTTGTTCAGCTAGATTGGGAATAAACCTCCTAAGGAAGTTAATATTCCCAATGAAGGACTGTGATTCCTTGATGTTTCTTGGGTGTGTGATCTGTAGTATTCCCTCAACTCTTTGTGGGTCTATCCTAATTCCTTTCTCAGATATAATGTGGCCAAGAAGTTTACCTTCTTGTAGCCCAAAGACAATCTTTTTAGGATTTAGTGACAGACCATACCTTTTGCATTTTTCAAACACTCTCCTCAGGTGTTCTAGGTGTTATTACTCAGTCTTATAATAGAATTTTATGTCATCCAGATAGACGACAATGAAGTGTCCTATTTCATCTGAAAAAGCTATGTCCATCGCTCTTTGGAAAGTTGCACCAGCGTTTATCAATCCAAAAGGCATCTTCAAATACATAAAGGTACCCCATGGAGTGGTAAAGGTTGTCTTGAGTTGATCTTCTGGGATTACTAAGACTTGGTTGTAACCTGAAAAACCATCTAGCAGGGAGATCCTTTTAGAGCCTACTACCCTCTGAAGAATATGTTCCATTTTATGCAAAGGGTAATTGTCTTTGAGTGAGGCTCTATTAAGATTCCTGAAATCGATGCATAATCTGATCTCACTTGTTTTCTTTCTCACAGCCACTAGGTTTGATACCCAATCAGAGAACCTCATAGGCATGATTATACCTACCTCATACATCTTCTTAATCTCTTTTCCTACTACAGGCAATTGTTTTGGGTTTATTCTGCGAAGTTTTTGTCTAAAGGGCTTCTGATTTTCTTTCAAGGGTATCTTATGATGTATGATATTTTTGTCATAGGACCTTAAGTCTTCATAAATCCAAGAAAACACATCAATTAATTCCTTGAATAGGTCAATGTATTTCTTTTTCATGTTTGCAGGCAGAGACTTAGCCAGTTTGATCATTTTGGGTTTGTCTTTAGTGCCATGTTGCATTCCTCAACATCAGAGTCTGCATGTTCTATAGTGGGTTTTTTTGCTACATCATCAAAGTCAAAAAGGTCTTCTAAAGGGGCCAGACCTCGAGGTATGTTCTTATCTTTGGTCTGCAGCACCTCTACTTCTTCACTATTTTCGTTTTCACATTTTCCTTCTAGATTTCCAATCTGTTCATTTAAAGAGTTTACTTCTATGTTACAGGGTGTTTCTTCCTCATCTGAGGACTCTTCACTTAGGCAGCTACTGTCAGATTTGGAGTCTGAATCAAAAAATTCAAACTTGTTTCTGCCTACCAGGAAATCTTCAATCTATTTATCTCCTTCAAAAACCTGCCAATATTTTTCATTGTCTGGCACTGCAGGTCTGAATTTGGTCTGAATGATGATCTATTGGTCACTAGGAGTCTTAGGGTAGGAACTTGCTAAGGAAGCTAATCTATTTGCAATGTCATTTTGACTCCTAGGAACAAACACTAATTCGTATTTAACAAACGTTTTCAGTAAATCCTTAGTGTCGTTCCTGTAGGCTCGTAGTCTAGGATGTTTCGCTGTATATTCACCATTCACCTGTTTAATAATCAGCTCAGAGTCTCCACGCACGATTATCCTATGGGCTCCTAATTTTTTCAACCGGGTTAAGCCTAGGATCAGAGCCTCATATTCTGCAATATTGTTCGTACACTTGAAGTGCAGGTTGCAGGCATGGCTGTCTGTGTAATCGCTCTCTATTTTATGTATCCACACTCCTGCCCCAGCAGTTCTCCTGGTGCATGACCCATCGAAATTCATTTCCCACAAGAGTTCATTTTCCGTTTTATCTTCACTTCCTTCCCTACAGCCGGGTTCGCCATCATGTAGCATTATAGGAGCTGCGCTAGGATGCGGGTCATTTTATTTTTCGTTATGGGTGTGGAAGGCAGAGAGGTGACTAGTTCGCTGATTGTGTTCTATTTCTGATTCACTTTGCGTTGTTGTTTCAGTGCACTGTTTAAATTTTTTTACGTCTTCCTCCTCTGAGTCTAGGGTAGCCATTATGTTAAAGTCCATTGGCTCTGTTTCATCATGTGTACCTTTTCTTGTATCTACGTTTTCATATTCTGGTCCCCCCAAAGATTCATCATTGCAGAAGATAAAGGAATCCAGGTCTGTATGTACAGAGTATAGAGGATAATTTTCGTGCTTTTTAGGGTTGCTAACCAGGAATTTCATTTGTGCTTCCCTGTACAGTATTCTAAGTTGGCCAAAGATTGGGATTGTGGCATAAGCCCTGTCCATCTGCATTGTTCCTTGCAGCTTGGCTCCCCATGATCTTGATAATAACATGCCATATTTGGGTGGCATATCTGCCACAACAACATCCATGACCATACATTTTGTTGGAATCTAGGCAAGGCTCACACATAAATCTTTTATCAGGCCAAGACACTTTACTCTACTAGAGTCAAATGAATATAGGTCTTTATAGGGATAGGTTATCTATAGGCCTAACCTTTCCATTACTACTTTAGGCATCAAGTTGTGTGATGCCCCAAAATCATGCATTGCATTGTGGAGAATCTTATCATGGATATTAAGACTGATATAAAAAGGGGGCACTACCCCTTCCTGAAACTTTCCTTCTATCTTTGGACCAAACAGAAGGGTAGGTTGATCATCACTCAGATTTAAAGTGTCACTGGTCTCACCTAAATTTAATGCTTTCAAAATTTGAGCTTTATATATATCCTGAGTGGCCAGCTCAGAGAGTGGGACGGAGATCTTAATTTTTGCAATCTCACTCTCCAAATTGAAAGTGGACTGACTCTTTGGAACGTTCAACTCCGTTTCGTTAGTCACCACCTTAGTGGCTGAATCAGTGTGTTGATCCTCACTATGTACACTATTTGTGATAGTTTTATCAGGAGCACTAACTGCGGTGCCAGTGCTGCTAGTTGGTTTACCTTGTGTGTCAGTGTTTTGGTTGTCCTTTTCTTTGTTCTTTCCAGAACTCTCAGCTGCTGATTTGTTACTTTCAGCAGTTGCTTTAGAAGTTTTTTTAGGTATTTTCTTGATGGTGACCTCAAAATCTTTTGGTTTGGTAGTTTCCTGGCTCTTTTTACTTCTAAGTTCATACTGCTCTCTGACCTGCATCATGGAATTTTCAAATCCCAACCTATAATCCTCAGTTTCTAACCATTCCTCATCCCGATCAGAGGGTGAAGGCTGATCTTCTTCCGTGTAATAGTTATGGATTGAATCCTCTGTTTCAAACATGTTTATTGTGTTTCCCTCAGAATCTTCTATGATTCCCTCATCTTCATCAAGAAAGTTCTCTTGGAATGGGGGAATAACTTGTTGATCCGACTCTCTTTGTCTTTTGGGAGTGGCGTTATTTCTTCTAAAGTTATGGTTCTAGTTTTGATTTCCATTTTGGTTACTAACTGTGACAACCATTTTTTCCATCATTTGGTATAGATTCTCCACTTTTTTAGATAGATGGTCATGATTTGTATCAGATGTGGAAGCTACATTGTCGTATTTATATGTTACCCTCTTCTGAGCTCTTAATCTCGTTGTTTTCTCAATCAGATTTGCCTCTATATTCACTGCTCCTTTCTGCATGTCTTCCAATGTGTTGTATTCTTTATCCCTAAGCTGATACGCCATGTCAACATCAAAGCCTTCAGGGTATTTCGCTAGGGCCATACCTTGGGGAGGTTTCATATGTGGAGGGAGAGCATTGTAAATGCTGTTAAATCTCGTTCTGTAATCATGGACACTCTCTCCTACGTTTCTTTTAAGGCTCATATATTCTGCTATGAGTTGGAAAGGGTTGGCCTTAACTTCCCATTTGTTTATGAAGGTCTGATATAGAGTTGGGAGGTCATTAATGCTACCCGGGGGTAGGCCTTTAAACCATTTCTTCACATCACCCCCTAAGCTCTGGGCAAAGATTCTCATTTTGACCGTATCATCATCTATTTCCATGTAGTCAAAGGAATCTTCCATCCTATCGACATGATATTGTGCTGTGGTAGACTCTTTTGCAGTGAAGTGTGGGATCTTTGATTGATAATCATTGGGTAAGGGAACCAGAGACTAAGGTAAAATCAGAGGTGCATACCAGGTTGCCATGATGATGTTTTGATGAGGTAAAGGGTTGACTTGGGCAGCTGGTATGTGGATGACAGGGATATTATGACCAGTAGAAGACTGATGAGAATATTTAGGGTGACTGAGCCCCAAGTTTTGTATGAAATGTATATTAGGAGGTGTAGAGGGAGGGGTCTGTCTATTCCCAAGGTGTCCACCACTTTGGGGTGGTGAACCAGGAAGCTCAAGTTCAGGCTGGTCTAGGGCACTGAATGACCTAGTTCTTGGCAAACTATTTTGAGTTCCTAGGTCAGAAAGTGGGTCTGATAGAGCTGTAAAGTTTTCTAGTGTAGAGTTAGCTCTATGGATGTGGCTAGAAATAGTTGGTCCTTTAGGTGTGGGAGATCTCTTGAGGATGCTCTCATGGTTATCAACTATTTCAAGTGGGTCTGGGTCAGGGTAAGCTCTTGTATGAATGGTTCTTGAAGCCAGAATGTTTTTTTCTAACCAATCAGCTTAACCCTACTTGTTACTTATACCGTGGTTGATGTTGCTAAGGAGCTTGGTCTCCTAGTGGAGTCTAATGTGAACCAAGATAATCAGCAGGCCTACTGATCACCAGTGGAGTCTTTAAATCGTTTAGGAATTGATGGAGTTGCTAGGTGGAAGGTTTAGGATGTTTCCTGGATGATACACTGTCCACCACAGTGCCTATGAGATGTCCTCTTTCAAGGATATCTACCGAACACAACAAACTATAACCAGAGATTGATTGGGAGGGCATTTACCAGATATGTCACCTTTGAAAGAGTGTGAGATCTGGAGGCTACCTAGCCCTTTCCAGACTCTGTCCAAGAGTATGGGAAAACAAAAAAAATGGTATAGAGGTTGATGTGTGAATAGGAATGTTTAACTACCAACCTAACCAGAGATTGTAGGTTTTCTGAGGCTTATGATATAGTGATGTGAGGAAAACTCAGAAAGTCCCCAGCGGAGTCGCAATTATGTTGGGGTTCCCATGTTTTGGCAAGGTTGGAAATACCAAAAGATGAGAGAACATCAAACCACTTTCAGACCTCAGGATCTAGCCCTCCTGGGTCCAGAGAGGGATCTCTCTATGATATGTCAAAGGTATATGACTTTGAAGCTTAGTGTTAAGATGTTAGGCTAGTTATAAGGCTCAGGGTTTGTTTGTTTGATTTGTTTTGATTTGGTTGCTGGTCATCAGGAAAGAAGGGTTCAATGTAAGAAAAGGATGAGCAAATAGGGATAAGGCAGAGGTGAAGTGTTCTAGGGAATATTCAAAACCATTGGGGAATGGAGTCAGGAGAGAATTTGCTTGCTAATCAATAGGCAGGCTTTCAATTGGGCTAGTCATGTAAAACATAGGATCTTGAAGATGATTGTGTGATATGGAAAGATAGGAGAGGAGGAGATAACACAGATTTCAGGGCACAAAGTTAAAGACCAAATGGTCGCACAAGGATCCTAGTGGACAGGGCTAACTCTAATCCCCAGTGTTCCCAAATCTTCCAGATAAATCCATAACCAGAAACATCTAAGAATAGATACATCTAATTCATACATTAGAGAGCAGGCAATAACATCCACTAAACTGGTTAAATTAACTGAAATCGATTCTTAGATAACACATTTAGAAGAAAAACATCGAAGGCAAGAAGAGCATAAACATAGGGTACCTAACAAGGGTAAATCCTATGCCAATATTCTAATGCAAGACAGTAGAAATGAAATGAAATGAATATAAACACAGAGATAGGAAAACATCACCGTTGTTTTATATCAGGATCCAATGAAATGTGATTTTCATATTAAATAGCAATACCAGTCAAGTACAACATTGCCAATAGCTGAATGCTCAGTCTGAAATCATATCCCTCAGCCTATCTAACACTTTTACACAGATACTGTGTCTCAAAAGAAACTACTTGCAATTATTTGATAACTAATCAACAACCTTTACAATGAGTTTCTTCATGAATTTATAGCTCCAGTGGAGCAGAGAAGGTAGGTGAAAAACTAAATGTAGCATTAACACTCAATAAAGGTAGAAGGCCGAAGCCCACTCTGTATAAATTCTGTGCATTTATCTCTGGCACTCTTTTGGGTGAACAAATGATCTTCTTCAGGTTTCCATTAACTTCAGGTATGTCTCTGATGTACTTTGGTTGCAGTGCTCTGTAGTACTTCTAGTGATATGAACAAAAATAAATCAATGATTCAAGTCTACCATGTTGTGTAGCTAATGCTACTGATATCGTAGGACCATTGTCAGGGTGGGAAATACTTTAGGAACACGATATAGAATAAAGGTTGTATGGGCATTCTGTCCTTTACAGGGAAAACATTCTGCTAGTGTACAAACCCTGATATACATGAATTTCTGTATGTTGTACACTCCGTGTGATTCATGACATCGTTGATATGGTGCTTTTCCTTTAAATCCCTGTATTAAGGCTCAAAGCTCTTCGTTGAACTGGTTTATCACTAGCTAGTACTTCTCTGCCACTTCATAAATGTCTTGATCTGTGAAATATGGGCTTTAATGGCACTGGATAGGTTTCTTGTGGAGATTGAACTGTCCTGAGATAATATTTATGCTGCCACTACCTTTCCAAGTATTTCCATTGTAGTACCAGATTCCAAATTCAACCTTCCTTGCGCAACATGCCATTACGATAGTACAATTGAACCATGGCAATTTTCCACCTCTTTGGAACCCTGAAAAACATGAAAATAGGTTAAGAAAACAATGGAGGTGGTGGACGCAGTGCAGATGATGAAAACGATCGTGTAGCTGGTGAAATGGCGGAACAATGCAGAGGAATGATGGAGGGAAACCTTGGTGAAGGTTGGCGGAGCGCAGAGGAAATTTAAATGAAAAAACCTTAACAAACTCGACTTTGAACAAAAATATGCAATGGGATGGGCGGATGTACGGTGGATACACGTGGGGGTGACGTGGCGGGACCGGGCGATGGCAGAAAAGTCAACAACGGGAAAAAAAATCTAGACCGTCAGATCTCAAAGGAGATCGATGGTTGAAAATGCAGTGGAGGGCGATGAACGGTGGGCCAGGAGTATGGTGACCTTGGGTTAAACCTCGTGCAACTTCATTGAGTGATGACCTTTGGATGAGCAATGACAGATTTGACGGCTCACAACGATATCGCTATGGATTCGTGGACGAACGATAACGTGTGATGAGGTAGCAGTTTTGGAACAGTGTCGTTGCCACGCATCGAATGCTGAGTGGAATCACTGGGCAATGGGAAAATACCGCCTGACCCCCAATAGCGGTGTGATGAAAATAGGGTTGTTTCTGAATAGTGTCCGCGGGTGCGGGGACCACTAGGCAGGAATGAAGATCTGTCCGGTGATTTGTGGTTTAAATGAACGACGGATGTGGTTGGAGAGGTGAACGTGAAGAACGACGGGCACTTGCGGAGTTAACGGGGACCGTCCGATCTACGAAGATCAATGGTAGGTGTTGCCCCTGATATCATATGCGATAAGTGCCTTCCGCCCGAACCCCTGGTCATGGCGCTTGGTCACGTAGAGGGAAACGGTAAGGGGCTGGCCTGAAGGGGGCTACGACCCAATGTGTAGAGTATCGGTTTTCGGCCCTTTTTAGTGAAATTTTAGGCAGAAAGTGGGAAACGATAGAGGGAAGAAGGGGTAAAATGGCTAACCAAAGTGTGTAGGGATGTTTTAGAGGGGATTTTTGGGATGAAAAAGAGGGAATTTAACAGATGAAAAAAGGGTTGAAAAGGGACACTTTGCATGGATACAGGGGATAAATATAGACCTTTTGGAGCACAATTTCTGCAAACAATGAGACCTTATAAAGGGAGTCAGCAGAGGGAAATTTATCAAAGGCAAAGGCACAGGAGACTTCAAGGATGATGTGTCTTCAGGGGAGATGCATTCCTTGAAGGCTCAAAAACCATTTAGCCCCCTACTTTTCCTGTCAAAAATTTACATGGGGGCTAACAGACTCATCTAGTCTTGTTAGTAGTGAAGGAATGCATGTTTCCAGAGGAGAATATTAGCTTTTTCTAGAAGATGTCCCTCATGTTTCTACTCAATTTTCTCCACCATCGGTGTCACTTCTGCCTGGCTATCGGTCCTTGAGTCAGATTATGTTTGGAGTTTCCTCCATTGTGCAATCTAGTACAAAAAATCCTTCTCAGAGTTTGGTCTTACCTTCATTAGGAATATCGCCTTCAACACCTGGTTCGTCGATTACTGTTACATATGTTCCAGTCTGACCAACAGTCTGTGTTGCTTCATCCACACCTGTTGATAACCATCAGTCGTTAGGTTCTTTTCACACTCACAGGCCTATGGTTTCTACCTATGCATTTGATGAGCAGATGTTGGATATTCATCGACATTATGCTCCTTCGACAGAGGCCATGCCTGCTTCTAGTGTTATTTCCACTACCCCTGTGATTCCTGGTGGTCTTACTTTTGAAGAATATATGTTGGCTGTTCAACAGCAGAGTTCTCAGGGTTCTCAGCAGTCTCAGGCTCCTGGTAATCCTCTCTTTCATCATTATGATGCTATCGGTAACCCTGTTTATTTATATCCGCTTCATTATGATGAACATGGTAATCCGGTTTATTTGCCTCCTACTGATATGTTAGTATGAATCTTTCGTCGTAAAATATCACTTTAGCTACGCATAACAAATAGCCCTAACATTGATTATGGCTGCAGAATATCTCTAAGTCTGCAATGAGATGATCCAAATAGTGCTGCACAAATCCAGATCTAAGCACAAAAGACATTAAGCAGATAAAATACAATATGGCTCCATGCATCCAATAGATAAGACAAGAAATTCAATAGATAAGACGAAAAAATGTATTTAAAAATAATTTTATATTATATTAAAGAATGGGGCACCTGAGAGGAAAACAAGAAAGGTGTTTTCCGGTTCTCCTCAATGGGATGGGTTCTTGAAAGTCCTCAGTGTTTCAGATCTAAAATTCCTCTCTCTTATTGGTGTAGAAAACCCAGACAAACATAGAACTCAATGGGAGCTCATAAAACAAAAATGGAAAATGGTGACCAAGAGTAGATCTAGAGTGATCTAATGCAATGGAGGTGACTAATGAATGGGGAAAACCCTCCTATTTATAACAAAATATTAGGGTTATCTAGAACTTGGTGCATGAATGAAATATTATTAATCAAATTCTAGAACCACCCTTTAGGAATATTTTATTATATTTGTTGGAGGGAAAAGGTCTTTTGACTTGGGTCAATTCCTTTATTTATAAACAATAAATAAATAAATGATTTATTTATTGTTTTAGGGAGATGGTGGGAATATAATTAAATAAATAATGATTTATTTAATTATTTAAAAATGATTTAGTCAAATTTAACTAGGAATATTATTTAGATAACAATTTGAATAACTTATTCCTAAGAAATAATTAAATAAATAATGATTTATTTAATTAATTTCCTTGTTTTGGGTTAAATATGACTAGGGAATATAGACAAATGTTATTTTACATGGTGAAAGAAATTTTACTTAGGGTGAAATTGGTCTTACATGGTGTACTTGGGTTCATCTAATGATAATGGGTTAGATGACCAAAAAAATGGTGTAACAGATTGCCCCCCAATGTACGAGTGTTAGGAGCAAATAGTATGACCGAAGTACGTTGTAAGAACTCAATCACTAGGCATCAAGAGGGAAGTGAAAGACAAAAATGTAAGGTAGTCTAATGTGCTAAAGGACTAGACCCGGAGGAGACGAGACTTACAGGTGCAACAAGTCTCTAGGTGATGAAGTGGTACCAGTGTTAAAGGTGGCGGGGGAGGCATACCTATGCCTACCGAGACAATAGTACAAAGAATAAGGCACTCGGAAAACCACGGAACGCAATAATGAAGCATGTGCTGGCCTAAACAGGAGCCAGATAAAAAAAATGATGAATCCCACATACATGCGATGCCTGGAATAACTTTTAGGACTTATACAAGGAGATTTTAGTACATGAGATACAAATACACCCAAATGCCCCCTACACATGGGGAAGGGGTCGCAAAATCTGACTGATACATGCAAATTGAAGAGGCACTGCAAGCGATTGAGGCCGATATCATCAAATGAGAGGAGCTACATCAAGGGAGGAAATTAAGAAGTCATTCGGGCATGTGGGGGGCTACCTGCAGGGCCACCCCCTCATGAGGGTTGAGACATCTCACACACGCCTGGGAATCACCAATAGTTGTTGTTGTATCACTGGACCATCAAGTGTATAGATCACGATCATGCTGAGAAGAGTACACTGCCCCCTAGACTTGGCTTCTAGAGTAAATGAGCTGATGTCGACAGAAGTAGGTCTGCCATAGGTGAGGTAATAAGGGTACCCCAACTAAGGCAAGAGGGAAAATAGTAGAGTGATGAACAGATAGACAATAATGATGATGATGGAATGAGGGATACGGAGGAGTGGTTGGACGACTTCCCTTGTTAGAGCATAAAGGGCATGAATGGCTTGGCAGCGACTGACACAATATCATGAGGGATAGGGGACAAGGGTACTGAAGGCCATAATGTGCGACACGAGAGATGGACCAAGCAAGAAAGGATGGAGGACTATAGTGGGGTACAAGGGACTTGGGATAGACTCCATGAATGCGATGATGACTCAACTCGGATGCTCTAAAAAAGGGTGACTTGATGGTGCTACCTCATAGTAAAGGTCCAATGGGGTACCATAAAAGCATGAGTACAATAGGGTAGCTCATGAAGAAAATCAACATGAACAAAGACAAGTAAGGAGGCAAAGTGGTGCCCCAAGTGCAAGTGTTGTAAGTGAAGAAATTCGATTTTGAGAAGAGGTGAATTGACCCTTCATGGACAAAATTGTGTCGTGGTGAAGTATCAAAACATAAAAAACTAATAGATACCCATTTGCGTGCTCGGTGAGAGCTTTCCAACGGTGTAGACGGTTTGTCAAACGGGGCTACGGTTTGGTCGCAGCAGGTGAAAGAAAAAACAGGGGTTTTCTTTTAATAAGGCATTTTCCCTCCAAAATCATTCATTTGCTTGTGTAGCTGTGGTGAATGTGGAGAGGAGAGAAGGCCCTAAATCTTGCGGCGATCATAGCGGACAAACCGACCGTTGGAATCGTGATCTGTTAGTTTTCGGTAAGAGGCCTAAGCCTACTCTTTGTTTTTGATGGATTCAAATTTCAGATTAGGGTTTTAAATCTCAGTAACTGCCCCTACTTCATCATTACGGTCAGGTCGCACTTTTTGGGGAAAAAAATGCGATCTGGGATGCAGGTTTTGGCCTGAAAAGTGCGACCTGGCCTAGGATTTGCCCAAAAAGTGTGACCTATTAGATGTGGGGGGTTTCATTGCTATTATGGGCTGAGATTCAGATTTGGTATAATTTAATGTAGTTTTGTTGATCTAGAGACTGAAAAAAATGATTGTTTTGTGCAGATATGGCAGATATACGAATCAAGTGGAGAGAGAGAGACCTAGGTACATTACGAACGGAAATCCAAGTAGATCATGGTGTCCATCGTGCATTGGCTAGGTATGGGGTTCTAAAATTTTTGGAGAACCCTTTGATGAGGGTTGGGGAGCCCTTGTTGGCCCGAATTATCAGTTATTGGGATCCAGATCATGAGGCATTTATAGTGCAGGGGCACAGGATAGAGCTGACGATCCAGGATCTATATTTCTTGACTGGTCTCCCACCATTATGGATGGTGGGAAATACGTAGCCAGTGTTACCACGGGGGCGTAACATTATGGAGTTTGTTGAGTGACATTGTCGACCAGGTGTCCGAATCAAAGGGACTTGGATATCCATTGGTGGTCTAGAGAGGTTGGAGACCCAGGCAGTGGCCACATCAGTGTTGTGGATCTTGGGCAGCCAAGCGTTCCATCACATCACTGGAGGGAAAATGACGATTGTGGAGAGTGTGCTGAGTGGGACCTACTATGGGTGGGCCCAAATGATGTTGGTATCGGTGAAATGACAGTTGTCGCTATGCAGGCGGCAAGTGAATCATGATTGTGCCTATGGGACAGTATTGTGCTCGTTCTTCTTTGAGAAGATCTCGACCTTACGACCTTGTATACAGTTACCTGATGGAGGTCTGAGAGAGCCCCGAATGCTTCGGTGGGGATGACTACTGTGTAGAGGAGGGGGAGGGGCAGCTGGATGGGTGTTCCGACCAGAGTTCTTCGCCCATTGGGATCATATGCCATTATACATAGACGACTATCCCTATAGTGGGATGAGTTATTGGGGAGATCCGGACTTGCCGCTTCCGCCTGGTCGAGTGTGGGGGCCCGATGGTAAGTGACAAGCAACTAATCTGTTATGTGCATTTTGGAGTTTGTGACTAGTATTCATGGTACTAATCCTTATATTTTTTGGAATGCAGATACAACTCCGATAAAACCGGCTGGATATATGGGATGACCTACAGCAATAGGAGTTACGGGTGCAAGTGGATCAAGGGCGGCACAGAATGAGGATATGGTCGCTCTGTTGGAGGACATCCGTCATAGATGTGAGGGGCTACTGACCGGTGTGTTGGAGTGTGGTTGGAAGGATTTAGATGACCAGTACATAGAGTTATGTATTGGGCTACCCTCGGAATGGTGAGGTATCATGTGACGCATGGCGATGGCCGGTCATACTGTGCGTGATCTACGAGCTGCGGGAGTAGTGCATTTGGCTTGGGATCCTCCAGAGAGTGATTAGAGGTAGGGCAGGTGGTGCCCCCCAGCGGTTATGTAGGGGCAAGTGGTGCCCCCCATTTTTGTAGTTTTATTTTTTGTAACATGCGATGGGCATGTCATATGTTTTAGAGTAGATGGACTCTAAAAACACATGTTATATGATATATATGATTTATATACATTTTTTTGAGGATGTTAAATGTTATGGTCTTGTGTGTGATAAATGCCAGTCTAGAACATGATTTGCGATTTGATCTACGTAGTGATTTTGACTTCTAGGGATATGGTTTAAAGTAATGAATCTAAATTCACATATCAAAAGTTTCACTCGTAAATATTGTCTAAACAAGATAGGGTTATGCACACGATAGACACCATTGAGTTGTAAGACAAGAAGCAGGGAATCGAAATGAACATGCAGATGGAGGATGTGATGAGAGAGGACATCGGCTAAGAGACCACGTACTGCATCATATTCGGCCTGATTATTGGTGGCATTACCAATGTAGAGCCCATTTGCAAGAACCAGGGTATGAAAGGGGGTAAAGATGGCCCAGGCTGCCGAAGTGAGATTTCGGGAAGAGCGAATTGCCCCATCGGCATAGCTAAGATATTGTGTGGATAAGAGGGCCGGTGGAATGGTGTCACAAGACAAGAAATGGGAGGGATGAGAAAAAGGAGGGCAACGTGAGTAGAGGGTAGACATCCACTGATGGCTATGAGAGGGAGCAGTTCGGGTAGGAAGTCTAGGATTCACAGATCGACGAGAGGGAGATGGATGACAACTATGGGATGAAGAGCGGGAACTTAGGATGCGAAGAAAATCATAGATACAGATGGTATGATCATGATAATGGGAGGAAATGGAAAGGTCAAGGAAACCACATGACACTGCAAAGGTACCTAAATCATAAGTATGGGAAGAGAGGCGCAGGTATGGGTCATCACAGGGAATGAAAGAAGAATAGGAAAAAATATGGTCAAAGCATGAAGAGCCCAAGAATGTGGCTGAATGAGAATAAAGCAAAACAGATGGAGTGGATTCAGGGGGAATGTACTCCAAGGGTCGTGTGGATGATGATAGGTATAGGAGGGGGGCAGCATGTTCCTACATCTCAACATCAAGGGGAGGAATGTCAATGGTAGCAGGGGGATCCTTGAGTAGACCTGACGCATATTGAGCAAGGATGGGAGAGGCGGATTGGTTTTCTTCAACTTCGTACTCGCGAATGACCTCTAAAGAGGCTCGGTAATGCATGAGGTGAGGAAAATGGTGAGAATAATGGTCGTGAACACCACACAGAGCACAAGGTTTGTTGGTGCAAAGAGTCTTGGGGTTCTTGGCTGTGGAGGAGGACGAAGCAGAGATTTCAGGGACCGTAGATTCAAGGAACGCGACTTTAACCATGGGTTGAATACGGGGTAACTCAGGACAAGTATGGGTGGGATAACCGATACCATCACATAAGGCACAAGACTTGGCGGGTGGGGGAGGAGTAGGGTTGGGTGCGGTGGCCTTTTCTTTGGATGCCCCCTTTCGAGTTTTTATTTTCTTGCCTGTAGTTGTCGCAGCATGAGAAGGGTCCTGCGGAGGGGATAGGGGCACTGTAGTGGTGGAAGGAGCGAAGGGAATTGGTTGCACTGGTGTGACAGCTATCTATGGTTTGGGGTGGCCTAGTGGGGTCTCGGCTGGAGGATTAAGATACCATACTGGAATTCCCAAGGTTAAATTAGGGAGGGAAAGGGTGGCCATGACGGGGACCGAATAGACGCCTGGGGGGGGGCAAGGAAAGGTATCTGACAGGAGGGGTAATGACCAGGAGGGACGGCTCCCATATGGTGGAGACCTGAGGGAACCGACTCAGGAGGGTAGGGAGGTTCCTGAGTGTGAGGTGGATGGGAAGGTCCAGGAGAAAAAGGTTCAGTCGACTGAAGCAAAGGGCTAGGAGCAGGATGCGGTGGGCGAGATTGAGGTTGCTAACTAGCCGGAGCAGGTTGTGGAAGGCCAGCCTGAGATGATTGCATCATGCAAAAATTCGCTAAGCTGGGGTCAGAGACAGGAGGAGGAGGAGGACCAGGAAAAGTTCCAAGAAAAGAAGAGTCTTTGTAGACGCCAGGGGAAACACTGGTCAAATAATCAACAGTTGGTTTATTGGTGACATCAGAAATGGTGGACTCAAGGGAGGTCTGAGATTTTGGTTCATGGTAGGTCAACTGGTCAATGGTGACAATATTTCCATTATGAGGAAAGAACATCTTGTGGTGGACTGTGGATGGGACGACAGACATGGCATAGGTGTAGCTACGCCCCAAAAGAATGTTGTAGTCAAGAGGGGCGGTGACAACTTCAACGTCGACATAAACAGTCTTTCCTGCAAGGGTGATAGGAAAATTACGGAATAGGCCAATGGGCTGGGAGGCATGGCCATCCCAGGCACGAAGGGTGATTGTGGAAGGGGCCAACTCAGGGGATCTGATTTGTTTCCAAACCAAAGTGAACATTACATAGGTAGATGCCCCCTCATCAATAATACACCGAGCGACATTGGCATTTCGGATTTTGACCGGGATTTGGAAAGCAAACGAAGGAGGAAGAGGGGGATGGTCTGACTGATGGGCATCGAAAATAATCAATTGGTCATCAGCAGGATCTACAACACCCATGGTAGATAGTAGAGCCTTCTTTTGAGAAGGAAACGACTGGAGGAGTTCCAGTGGTGAAATGGTAGCAGGAGATTGTGCCAGATCATCTACTATGATGTATGAATGGGCAGCCTGACCAGAGGCATCATTTCGATGTAATGGTCCCTTAGGAGTCTTGGGATAAACCTCAGCTTTGGGCGGAGGGAGTTGTAAGGGACCATTGGGTGTCGAGAGAGGCTCTGTAGGACCTAAAGATGGAGATTTGGAAATAGACGGAACGGGAGGCGTGGAATATTGATGGGACCGAGTTTAAAGGTTGAGGTCGATGGTGAGAGGTGGGTCAGAGGCCATCATGAGAATCTGGTAATCAGAGGAACTAGAAGGGGAAGGTTGAGTGGTTACCGGGGCATGAGGTGGTTGCGTGGCCATGAATCTTTGTTGAGGGAAAGGATCGGTAAACACAATGGTTTAAGAAGTAGCTGGGGTGGGAGGGATAGTAGGGTAGGAGTGTTGTCCTTGCACAGTGGCCTGAGACTCCCACATCTGCCGCATTTGTGGTAATAAGGGACAATCGTAAGTGTAGTGCCCATAAACACCGCAAGACGAACAGGGCTTATTGGTGCGAAGCGGCCTGTCCGGCTTGGGATGAGATCCCTGTGGCTGGTTGGTAGTGGTAGAGTCAATACTGGAAGGATTGGATTGATGATTACCAGAAGCAGATTGATTGCCTTTTCTCTTTCTTTGAGAAGGAAGAAAATTAGTTGCCCCCTGTTGTGAAAATACTTGCCCTGGAGGGGGTAGTAAGTGCGGTTGCGGGGGTGGAGAAGGCAAAGGAGTGGGAGGTCCAAATGCTGGAGGAGCTGGGACACCAGGTTGTGGATACAGATAAGGGGTAGGATGGGTAGCATTGAGGTAAGCAGGAGTGTGGGAAAAAGGAGGAGGTATGCCGTATCCTGGGTACATGCTACCTGGAAGGGGGAAAGTACCAGAGGGGATGGCCCCTCCTGGAGGGAAACCATAGCCCAGAATAGGTTGAACATAGATATGTGATAGGGTTCCAATGATACCGTCGGCAGAGTGAGATGCCCCCGAGGCATTGGGGCCATTGGGCTTGGGGAGGTCAGGAAGGAAGATATAAACATAACCAGAATGGGTATAGATAAGGTCATATTTCAAGGCTATTTGGAGGGTGGCTTCTTCGGTTTGGGGAAAATGGGAGGCAACATCTTTGCCAATGGGAGGTAAGAGAGAGAAAATGAACCAGTCCATGTAAACCTGATCTTCAAAGGGGGGAGCGCGACACAAGCTCCATCTTCGTCGCCATTCCTGGACATGAGTGGAAAGGTAGGTCGAAGAGGATTGATAGAAAGAAGTTAAGAGTTCAGTACCAGTGTCGTATCGAAGAGGGAGCTGGAAATAAGATAAAAAGGCTTGGGCAATTGTTGTATGGATTAATCCGTCTTGCGGACAATACTGATCTCCTTAGTACTAAAAGTATCTAGCAACAAACAGCCAAATAAACTAATCTTTCTCTAAGCATATATGATCTACGAAAATCTCTATAGAGGTGTAAAAGACTTACCATATGTCCAGCACTTGTTTGAAGTCGTTATTATCCCTCGCGCGCTTGAAGGAGTTTTCCTCGTAAACCTGTAGTCACAAACAAGCAAAATATTACATAGCACCTGTATAGAAATCATCATAAACCATGCTTATCATAGTGATCAAGGAATATATGAAATAAACCATTAACTGAAAGCTTATTGAGAAAAACGAGTATATTTGTATTAATTTCAAAAGAAGAAAAAACTTACAACCTGAGCCTTGATGTTGCACAGGCCTTCCCGGGGTTTGAAGCAGGAGTCTCCTTTACTTTGATAAGCTCTGCACTCCTCCAACCAAGACAAATAGAGGTATGTAATATCTCCTCACAAAAGTCTTAGTTAACTGAGTCTAAATCTCAACAACACTTAACTTCAAATATTCTAAAGCTTCAACTCCCCATGAGGCTACTTAATGCCTCTTTTTATAGTGGAAAAGAGGAGGTTTTCTGTTCTAACTATGAAGGGATAGAATCCTCCTTCAAAGGGATAGACTCCTCACATCAAGGGGTTAGCTCCATAAGGTAAGGGATACATGCACCTCATAAGAGCGGTTCCATCACCGCAAGATATTTTCTGGAAGCTTCTAGAATTCATTTTTATTGAGCTTTTTGGAATTTACTTGCGCCTTTTTGATATTACAGGGGTCCGCACCCATAACATAGATAGAGTGCATTCATGTACGCAAGAGAGCTGAACATTAGGTGTGGGACCACAGGAAAGATAGAGAGAAAGTGCGACACCAAAGTTTAGGAGATTTTTAGGAACTTTTCTCTGATTTTCAAGGCTTGATATGAGGAACTGATATGTTAGACTTGCAAAGTGAGAAGTATGAGTAATAATGAGCTCATACACATAGCAGAATGTCAGGATGACAATTTTTAGTGTAACAGAAATGGTCGCAAAGGTGGTATGGGAAGAGGTGGCTTGGTCAACATACCATTTAGAAGCTTCGCTAGTAAGCGTGCATTGGAACAATCAAGGATGGATGGAGTCATCGGTGATGGAATTGGAGGAACACCACATGTGGAAAGATCGAATATGGTTAGAGGGATCTTCACTAGCAAGGCCTTTGAACTTGGGAATGTCGGAGGGGAGCTTGGTTGGCATAGCAGGCCAACCGACATCGTGGCAGATAGGATCGTTAATCAGCTGATTGAAGTTGGGGAGACTGGGGTCAGTCATATAAGGGAGAAAAGGGGTAGTCGAGGTAGGTCTCGTAGTGGTTCCACTGGAAACAGACTCAGCAGTAGAACTGGGGTTGCTACTGGTAGTAGACCATGAAGTAGACATGGCGAAAGTAATAGGGGGAGAACCAGGAGTATGGGGAGAACCCGAACAATCAGAAGAAGAGTCGGAGTGCGGACTTGGGGGAGGACTTAATTGATGATGATGGGAAGGAGGAAGTCGACCAAATGGAAACTGAGGGTTAAGGCCAAGAAGTCTCCGGGACAAACGCCTTGGAGGCGCAATGATGACGGGAAGAAGAAAACCAACAGGGGCGGGGAGGGGTAAAATCAAGTGAGATCAATGTCGAAACAAGGGTAGAGAGGTGCAGTGTCAATTGATTTTAAAGGCTTTGCCAGGCGGTGTTAACCAGGCTCTTCTTCACTTAGGCTCAGTGTGTGGCGTGCGTTAATTTTAATTGTTTAAACTCATACGTTTTGAGATTAAAAGAAAAAGTGTGCTGCGTAACTGAAAATAAATCTGCAATAAATAAGACTTAAAGAACAGAAAATTAACAGCTACCAATGCATCAATCTAACCCAAGAAGGAGGGTCTCTCAAAACTAGTCTAGAACCACACTAAAAAAGAGGCCAATAGATCTAAGGTTGGGAGGGACAAGGATCTAAAGGAGAAATCTGCTGAAAAGATGTGCAGAGAATACCAAAGAGGCAGAGGCAAGGTTGTTGCTAAAAAGGAAGAGATCAACTAAAAATAGAAGGGAAAAGGAGGCGGCCCTAGAAATGAACCCAAACAAAATGATATGAGGTGATTTGAAATGGAGAAGAGCTGATCTAAAGGGATCTGAAAATGAGGTATCAAATTTGGAAGCAAAAGGGCTGGAACCCTGGAAATTCAGACTTCTGAAACAACAAAAACTCTCTCACAAAAATTGGAGGGTACTAGAGCCCTAAGGGGAAATATTTCCACTTAGTTGAGTGAAACAGATCAGAAACAGGTCTAAAAGGGCAGAGACAGAGGCTGGAAAACCCTGACAGAAGCTTCAGACAAACCCAGAAAAAGTGTTGGAAAATTGCAGAAAAAAGTGCAGGTCGCAGGTTCTGACCTGGGTGCAGTCCAGGTCACAGATTTGGGGCAGAAAAGTGCGACCTCAAGGCCAGGTCACACTTTTTGGGCCGATAAGTGTGACCTGCAGATCCGGCTCTCTTGGTGGTAGATTTTAGAAAAAGTTGTCGTCTCAACTACGGTTGATGTCTGTCACCTGCGCAATAAGGCCAGAAACACACAGGAGTTCAAAATTTGACTGTTTGAGGGTTTTAGAAGTGGAAAGCACCATAAAAATAGGAAAAATAGAAAATGGAAGAGAAACCATAGGATCTGAAATAGCTGAATATGCAGGAATATATGAAATAACAGCGATCGCAAAAGAAAACCCGTGTGGAGTCGCCAATTGTTAGTATGAATATTTCGTCGTAAAAGATCACTTTAGTTACGTGTTGAGTCTCAAAAGTGTTTTCCATATTCATACATATTTCCATTATGTCATAACCATTCAGCTCTTATTACATAGCCATCTAACCTAAAACCCTAAATCAAGTGACCATTTTCATAAATATATGGGTTAAGATCCTTGTTTTCCAAAGTTATTTATTTTATGTATTTAAAGTGAATTTATGATTAGAAACTAGAAAATTAACATAGTTTCATATATCTATATATGTGTTATGAGTTTTGTGACATGTATAGGTCAAAAGGAAGCTTCTAAAAGACCTTTATGTGGCCTCCCATAACCAAATTCGAATTTGAGTGGAGAAGATCATGGGATCATGAGGACATGTGTCTCATTTCCTTTTTGTATTGAAACTCTAAGAAGATATGTGTCTCATTTATTATTTGTGTTGAAAATCTAAAAAGACATGTGTCTTATCATTTCCTATTTTGATTGTAACTCTAGAGATGGAGGGAGAGATTCATGGACTCCCATTAGTGAGATAACTTCTCATATTTTGTATAAATAGGATAAGCTTTCTCCTATCATGGGTAGTGAAAAAATAGGAGAAGAAGAGAAACGATTAGAGAGTGTTTTGTAACAAAGCTTAAGATGGAATGGGATGTAGATTTGTGATTTTATCAATAAAAAAGTTTAGTTCTTTGATGCTGTTTTGATCACATCTTCAAGGAGTTAAGGATTACACCAAATTGGTAGCAGAGGGCCCCTGCTATTCGAGGAGGTTTTGCATGTTTTCTATATAAGTCATTTTCAATTCTGTTTTGTCATATTTCCTTACTTAGATTGCTTTCTGAAATCATAGCTTTTAGCATTATGTTTCATGTCATTTTCTTAGATAAAGGATCCTCATGATATTGCAGTTAGTCTCTTTCTCATCCAATACATCTCTATTAAATGAATGGGATTCAATTGTGATATTTTGAGTTATTAGCATTTCATTTTCTGTTATTTAGTTAAAAAGAAGATTATCATTTTCCAGATCTATTTAGTGTTTACATTATATTTCTTTAGGCAGAGTCAGTAAGAGGGCCAGAAGCTTCTGTTTCATCCTTTCTAGTAAAGGTGAAATAACCAGTAAAAGCCCCTACTGTCAATCTCTGTATAAGAAATATTTTGTTCACACAATTTCAGATCAGATTCCTCATTATACTGCAGTTAGTCTATTTCAAAAGCTTTTCCAATAAACCTCTAATTCACGAATGAGACTAAGTTGTAATATTGTGAGTTATTGATTGTTTTGCTTCATAGAAGATCCTTATCACATTATGATTAATCTCTTTCAAAAGCTCTTCCAATAAACATATAAGTCATGAATGAGATTTAGTTGTAATGTTATAAGTTGTTTAAGCTTTTCTTTTATGTTTTAGGAGATCCTCATTGCATTAGAATTAATATTTTTACAAGATATTCCAACAAATCTCTAACTAAATGAATCAGATTAAGTTGTAGTGTTTTGAGTTACTTTTCATTTCATGAATGTTCATTTAGAAGCTGTAATATCCATGGATTAGGACTCTGTTTTTATCATTTTCTAGTTAGGAACATAATTTGCAAATAAACTCTGTTTTCATTTATTCATTAACATTTCATTTTCTCCCTTTTTGACATAAATCTAACTTCATCTTTTTAGCATAGATTAGCATACTAAATATCAAACATAAAAACCCCAAAACATCAATAAAACACTAAAAACAACGAAGTAAGAAAAAAGGATACTTAGGCACATATAGTGCATCACACTTCATCAGTTTACTAGCCCTGGTTGATAATTTATGTTAGCAATTTAGGGCACTAAATTGACTAAACATTTTGGTGCCATTGCCGCGGAAGTGTAACTAGGTAGCCTTATTTCTTATTTCTAAAAATAAAAATAAAAATAATAATTTCTTGAGTATGCTCTTCTCCTGCACTTTGGGTGATCTAGAGGATCAGAAAAAAAAAATTTATGTTAAAAATAATAATAAATTATGTTTTCATCATTTCATTTTATTTTACAATAAACTTGAAAAATGATGAAAAATTTTAATTTCAATAATTGTTTTGTTTAATGAAATATATATGTATATTTTTGAATTTTTGAAAATATAATATATAATTTTATTAACAAATCAATTAAAAATAAATAAATAAATAAAAAGACTCATGGAAATAAGACCCACGCATACGCATGAGGCCAGCCTTTGGCTTGGCTTTACGCATATATGCAGTCCTTCAATCCACACAAAGACCCATGCACTGCAATTTAAAAAATAAAATGAACCTTCTCTTTTCCATATTCGTTTTTCCTCAAACAACAGTTATTAGAAATCATTTTTAAAAATTTGCACACAATAAAGGTATATCACATGAAGAAACTGTTGATGAAGAGAAGATTCCAAATTTTTGATGAAGAGAAGATTACAAATTGCTGATGAAGAGAAGATTACAAATTCAATTGCAGGGACAGACAATGGAAGTGTATCATATGAAGAAATTGCTGATGCAGAGAAGATTTCAGACTGTTGATGAAGAGAAGATTGCAGATTCCATTGCAAGTAATTGGAATGAGGGAGATCAATCTGAACTTCTCTGTGAGATACAAGTCATTACACTTCAAAACCTGCAAATAAAACAAATCAAACCACAAGTAATTTCCAGAAAACGAAATGCGTAATTGTAAAAAAAACTCGATTTTAAAACGTATTTTCTGAGCAAACCGAAGCGAAGTAGAAAAAAATAAAACATGGGTTTTTTCTGGAACAGAGTGAATCAGTTAATGCTATAAGAAATTTATGAAATTAGCAGCCATTTGGGAGAAATCCAGGGTTCTTTGGAGCACTAATTTGCAGTGTGCGTGAGAGAAAAATGTTTTTTTTTTTACGAAAACAGTCACGGTTTTATAAAATTCAATTTTGAGAAATAATCAAGGAACTGATTTCCTTATTTGAAGGAAAATGTGGCAGAATTCATGTGTGGTGGCACATGATGAGTGACAAATGGATTATTTGAGGCAAACACATTATCACATGTGCATAAAATGCAAGTTGTATAAATTGAGAAGGATTTTGCCTTCATCTCCTTCATAGTTAGGAATTTGACTTTAGAAATTTCAAACTTTTTATTTTTATCTTGCATGAAAGAGACATTGGCATGAATTTGTTTCAAAAAGATTCATAAGGACAATTATTTCATCCATGCTTTATTTCATTAAAAAAAAAAAAAAAAAAACTTCTTAATAATGGTTTGCAAGACAATTGGAAGATTATTTAGATGATTTCTAAACATTTAGCATTAATATTGTTGATGTGTATTTTTCTATAAAGTTTTAACTTGTAGAACACAGTGAATCTTTGTGATGCCAATTTTTTTACTAAGCACAGTGCATGAAGTCATCCGACAATAGGGAGTTGATTTATTTTTTTATGGTTATTCTTTAAAAATGGATTGTTATCGATATCATGAATTGGACTGAATATATAACTTTTTGATTTACCTTAATCTGTTTCATTTGACATTTAATTTTTGCGTAAAAATCAGAAAGAAATTAGCTACTTCTTTTTTAACACACTTATGTTCTTTATGTCAAGTTTTTTTGCAGATTTGGGATGATCGAATGATCATTGAAGGAAACTAATTGTGCGCACGATTGGTTTTCAAAGGACCAATTTCATGAGAAACATAAGAACAAGTCCATGTTCATATCCATCAAGACCATTACTTTTCCTCCCTTTTTGAATTGTAAATCCAACCAAGAATCAAAGAAAACCACCATTATTCTCCCAACAAGAGTTAGTTGTTCATTTTCCTTCATTCACATACAATTTCCATTACTTTTTGTCTACTCCACAAATAAAAGTAAGAAGCTCACCTACATGCTTATTTCCCATTGTCATTTTCCATTTTTCATTGTCCATTTCCATTTTCCTTTTCCTATCTTTTTCATTTTGCAAATAAACCTTGCTTCAATGCAAATTATTGAATCCATAGTCCTTCAAAAAATTATTCTTTCATGCTCGCGTTAGATGATGGAGGATTCCTTAAGGCCTTCCTTCTAACAAGTCTTGGCCTATCGACATTAGCACATTATCTAGGTCCAAGACTAGAGTACTTAATAGTACCTTGAGGCGTGTATGCATTAATGACAAGTTCTCTCACTGACAATCATGTGAATATATCAATGTCCCTTGATCATCAGATCTTACAAGTGGCTCGACATCAGCCCATCTATTCGCACTTTGCAAGATGTACTTAGGTACCTTGGCACTCATTGACATTAACGGTGAGTTTTCCTCGCATTGGTTAACGACATTCATCAATGGTCGGTAATCCAATGACTTCTCTTCATGCTCGACATCAACACATTTATTCGCATGACTATAATTGTACCATCGGATTTTGTAACGATTGAAGACTACATCATTTCAGCAGTTTGCAGCAGGAATCAATTTGTATTAGAAGAAATAAAGATCCCAATCTTGCCATTAGCACAAAGAGAACAAAGAGAACAAAGAAGCAGATCAAATTCATTTGTTTACATAGTTCATGATCCAACAACATCAACAGCCACACTCTTCAGCATACACAACTCATCTACATTTAAGGTAAGTGAAGGTATGTGGTTTTTTAATTTTTAGTCATATAATTTATTAGAATGCTAAAATTGTAACTTTGGAAAAATTCCTCACTCCCTTTTTTCACATTGTCATATCTTTAGTTGGGGGGGAAGAGACATCATTTCATATCCACATGTCATAAACTATCACACATTTTCATTTCATTTCCACCCACATATACTTCCCAACCATCTATTGTCACAACATAATCCAAAAGATTATATGCTTTGCAAATGATCAATTCATTGATGGAGTATTTGATTCTAAATGTTTTCATGAACTTTGATGCAACAAAGAAAATAAAGCATTGTTACACAAGAACCATTGCTCAAAAAAATCAGTTGTCACACAAGAACCATCCATATAAAAAAAAATGTTGCAATCAAATGTATTATACTTTGCCAAAAGAAAATATTATAAAGCAAAGTTTGGAACGAATCTATATGAGTCAAAACTCATAAAAGATCAACTCATGGACAAATGAATCATTGCAATAGTTGCATGAGGACATGCAACAACTTCAGCTAGGGGGTATGTTGAGTCTCAAAAATGTTTTCTATATTCATACATATTTCCATTATGTCATAACCATTCAGCTCTTATTCCATAGTCATCTGACCTAAAACCCTACATCAAGTAACCATTTTCATAAATATATGGGTTAAGATCCTTGTTTTCCAAAGTTATTTATTTTATGTATTTAAAGTGAATTTATGATTAGAAACTATAAAATTAACATAGTTTCATATATCTATATATGTGTTATGAGTTTTGTGACATGTGTAGGTCAAAAGGAAGCTTCTAAAAGACCTTTATGTGGCCTCCCATAACCAAATTCGAATTTGAGTGGAGAAGATCATGGGATCATGAGGACATGTGTCTCATTTCTTTTTTGTATTGAAACTCTAAGAAGATATGTGTCTCATTTCTTATTTGCGTTGAAACTCTAAAAAGACATGTGTCTTATCATTTCCTATTTTGATTGTAACTCTAGAGATGGAGGGAGAGATTCATGGACTCCCATTAATGAGATAACTTCTCATATTTTGTATAAATAGGATAAGCTTTCTCCTATCATGGGTAGTGAAAAAATAGGAGGAGAAGAGAAAGGATTAGAGAGTGTTTTGTAACAAAGCTTAAGATGGAATGGGATGTAGATTTGTGATTTTATCAATAAAGAAGTTTAGTTCTTTGATGTTGTTTTGATCACATCTTCAAGGAGTTAAGGATTACACCAAATTGGTAGCAGAGGGCCCCTGCTATTTGAGGAGGTTTTGCATGTTTTCTAGATAAGTCATTTTCAATTCTGTTTTGTCATATTTCCTTACTTAGATTGCTTTCTGAAATCATAGCTTTTAGAATTATGTTTCATGTCATTTGCTTAGATAAATGATCCTCATGATATTTCAGTTAGTCTCTTTCTCAAGCTCTTTCAATACATCTCTATTAAATGAATGGGATTCAATTGTGATATTTTGAGTTATTAGCATTTCATTTTCTGTTATGTAGCTAAAAAGAAGATTCTCATTTTCCATATCTATTTAGTGTTTACATTATATTTCTTTAAGCAGAGTCAGTAAGGGGGCCAGAAGCTTCTGGTTTCATCCTTTCTAGTAAAGGTGAAATAACCAGTAAAAGCCCCTACTGTCAATCTCTGTATAAGAAATATTTTGTTCACACAATTTCAGATCAGATTCCTCATTATACTGCAGTTAGTCTCTTTCAAAAGCTTTTCCAATAAACCTCTAATTCACGAATGAGACTAAGTTTTAATATTGTGAGTTATTGATTGTTTTGCTTCATAGAAGATCCTTATCACATTATGATTAATCTCTTTCAAAATCTCTTCCAATAAACCTCTAACTCATGAATGAGATTTAGTTGTAATGTTATAATTTGTTTCAGCTTTTCTTTTATGTTTTAGGAGATCCTCATTGCATTAGAATTAAACTTTTTCACAAGCTCTTCCAACAAATCTCTAACTAAATGAATCATATTAAGTTGTAGTGTTTTGAGTTACTTTTCATTTCATGAATGTTCATTTAGAAGATGTAATATCCATGGATTAGGACTCTCTGTTTTTATCATTTTCTAGTTAGGAACATAATTTTCAAATAAACTCTGTTTTCATTTATTCATTAACATTTCCTTTTCTCTCTTTTTGACATAAATCTAACTTCATCTTTTTAGCATAGAGTAGCATATTAAAGATCAAACATAAAAACCCCAAAACATCAATAAAACACTAAAAACAACGAAGTAAGAAAAATGAATACTTAGGCACATATAGTGCATCACACTTCATCAGTTTACTAGCCCTGGTTGATAATTTATGTTAGCAATTTAGGACACTAAATTGATTAAACACTACACATAACAAATAGCCCTAACATTGATTATGGCTGCAGAATATCTTTAAGTCTGCAATGAGATGATCCAAATAGTGCTGCACAAATCCAGATCTAAGCACAAAAGACATTAAGCAGATAAAATACAATATGGCTCCATGCATCAAATAGATAAGACAAGAACAATGTATTTAAAATAATTTTATATTATATTAAAAAATGGGGCACCTGAGAGGAAAACAAGAAAGGTGTTTTCCGGTTCTCCTCAATGGGATGGGTTCTTGAAAGTCCTTAGTGTTTCAGATCTAAAATTCCTCTCTCTTATTGGTGTAGAAAACCCAGACAAACATAGAACTCAATGGGAGCTCACAAAGAAAAAATGGAAAATGGTGACCAAGAGTAGATCCAGTGTGATCTAATGCAATGGAGGTGACTAATGAATGGGGAAAACCCTTCTATTTATAACAAATATTGGGGTGTTCTAGAACTCGGTGCATGAATAAAATTTTATTAATCAAATTCTAGAATCACCCTTTAGTAATATTTTATTATATTTGTTGGAGGGAAAAGGTCTTTTGACTTGGGTCAATTCTTTTATTTATAAACAATAAATAAATAAATGATTTATTCATTATTTTAGGGAGATTGTGGGAATATGATTAAATAAATAATGATTTATTTAATTTTTTAAAAATGATTTAGTCAAATTTAACTAGGAATATTATTTAGATAACGATTTGGATAACTTGTTCCTAAGAAATAATTAAATAAATAATGATTTATTTAATTAATTTCCTTGTTTTGGGTTAAATATGACCAGGGAATATAGAAAAATGTTATTTTACATGGTGAAAGCAATTTTAATTAGGGTAAAATTGGTCTTACATGGTGTACTTGGGTTCATCTAATGATAATGGGTTAGATGACCAAAAAAAATGGTGTAACATGATCCTTATCAGACCATTTCTCGTTTCAGGCCTACCTTGCCTGTGCAACCCTCTGGCTTGCAAGGACAAACCCTTGTGGGACAACCTTTAGCTCAGCAGGGCCTTGTTACTGGTCCACAGGGACAACCATATGGTCCACAAGACCAACTTTTATAAGGGAAACCTTTGGCCCAACATGGACAACCCTCCAGTATTTTTGGTCAATCTTTGAATCAACCAAGACTATCTTATGCTCTTGGGGGGAAATCTACCCAGCACAAGGACAACTCATTGCACCACAACTGTAGCCACATGCTCAATATGGCCCAAATTTTGTGCAACTAGGACAACCCTACGGTCCGTCTCCGAGTCAACCTGGTTATTAGGGACAACCTGGTCCATCGCAACCATCAAGCTAACCTTTTCCACAAGGCCAACCTAGTGGCCCTCAACAACCGATTCAACCTACTCCTCAGCTGGTTTCATTGTTTCAGCAGCACGTTCTAACTACTCAGCAGCCTGCTCAACCTGCTCAGCTGGGTTCGTCTGCTCAATCACAAGGTGCTTACTACCCTCAATGTTCATATCAACTAGTATATACTACACCTTAGGTTCCTTACCCTCAAAATCAACCTATCTATCATCAACCTCAAATTCATGCTTACATTCCACAGCAAACTCCATGCGCTGCTCAGCAAGGACCTCAATGGTCTACCATGACTCAATATCCTGGTCCTCAACCCCAGTATCAACCGACTTATCCTTCTTCTAGTCCTTATGATATGAACCCTCTGGGACTGAATGTGTGGGGACAAAATCCTGCTCGGACTGGATGGAATGTACATGCAAGTCCTTATCAAAGAGCTCGAGTGACTTTCAATACCCAATTACCATTTCTTGCTACATTGGAATTACCTGATGTGTCAAAGTTGACGAACGATCCCATTCTTCATAACTCGTATTGGCCTCCGGTTCCAACTAAGATTCCTGGTGATCATCTTAAATTTGAGGGAAATTCTGGTGAAGACCCCCAAGCGCATGTTATGAATTACCATTTGTGGTGTTCCTCTAACTCTTGGGTTGACGATTCTATTAGACTCTGTCTTTTCCAGCGAACGCTTACTGGTGCTACTGCAAAGTGGTACATTGAGATATCTCGTGGCATCTTCCAAGATTTCAATTCTTTAGCCATGGAATTCCTTATGCATTTTCAGTTACCAATCCATTATGAGACCGAGACGCACATCCTCACTTCATTGAAACAAGACTGAGCTACTCATATCTCGGATCATATTCATGAGTGGCGACGTCGTTGTTGCATGATCAAATTTTAAATTCCTGATCAGCTTCTAACTCATTGGTTTACCACCTCCTTTTTCAATTAGATTGCCAAAGACATAGCTATGGGGGCATGACATAGCTATGGGGGCATGTGTAACCGAGGAACAAGCCATTTCTTATGCCCAGTACCTTGATCTTGTGTACTCTTAGTCTGGTGCATTATATGATATCTTGCTTGATGCTCCCCGAACTTCTAAACCACCAGCGAATCCATCCGTCGATGGCAGTATTTTTTCCGTGCTTTAGACTTCTCAAAAGTCTTCATCTTCAAACTCTGGGAAGCCGAAGTCCGCTTCTTCCAAAAATGTTGCTTTTTGGTCTACTTCGAATTTTGGTAAATTTGCAAAAGTTAATGCCATTCAGGCCAATCCTATGGATAATACTTCTAAAGGTAAGAACAAGGGCAAGGGTAAAGCCAAAGTTGATATCCCAAAACAGGATTCTCAGAAACCTCGTGCTGGTGATGGTTCTCAATGCAAACTGAAGTACCCTTGTTTGATTTGTGATGAAGAGCACTTCACCAAGGACTGTCCTCGACAGTCTGAAGTGAGCCGATTTCTCAAAAGAACCCAGGGAACTCCACTGTTCTTAAGTAACCTTTCCCATCTCAGCAGACTCAGATGGTAGAGCAACCTCAGTCCTCTACCCCGTTTGGCTCTCAGGTGTTCATGATGAATGGTCCGAGCACCGTTTCTATTGCTACTCAGTTGAAAGATTATACTGGATCCCGTCAGGAAACGAGGAAGGAGATCACTGGTTGTCCTCCTCCTCTGCCTGTTACTGGTCCTCTTGAGATTGAAAGGCCCAATGCTGAATTCGTTGTGCAACCACCTTCCAAAGGTGTTCTCTGTAAGTCTTCTTATAATCCCAATGCCTGTGCCGCTCACCATTACAATATTGCTGAGGATTTGGCTCAAGTTCCATCTGCAATGTCTACGTTAGAAGTAATTCAGAGCTGTCCATCACAACAAAGAGCTTTGTTATCTATGATTGGCGGGATTGATCCTGCCAATACTAGCCTTCTTGCTTTTGATCTAGAGAATTTCGTTCCACGACTTCCGCATCAGATTGCGCTCATTATTTAAGTTGTTATTAATGGTCTCAATATTCATCGAGCAGTTGTAGACGAAGGTGCATCAACCTGTATCATGTCATCTTCGTGTTGGAAATCCATTGGTTCTCCAACTCTTAATTCATCACCAAATTCCCTAGAAGTATTTGATGGGAGAGAATCAAAACATTTAGGTGTTCTCGCTAGTTTACTGATTACTTTGAAAGGGAAGATCATCAATTTCGAGGTCGAATTCATTGACGCTAAGCTCAATTATAATCTTCTCCTCGGTCGCAGTTGGACTCATTCCATGTTGTGTTTCATCCACTCTCTTTTGTGTCTTGAAATTTCCACATGAAGGAAAGATTGTTACTGTTGATCAATTGTATTTCTTCACCTCTTGTTCTGAGAACAACGTTCCATATGAGGATAAGATTACCACTCCCTACGAGAGTGTAGGGCTAGGTATTTTTAAATATCCTTCCCTCATGGGTATTTTTCCTCTTCCTCCTCAGAATATTGTTCAGATTCATATGATTTCTCGGTCTAATGACCAATGGATTATTCCTTCGCTTGAACAACTTGATTCCTCTGAAGATTCGATGCCTTTGAGTAGGATTGAGATTGATTATTGTGAACTCATTGCTACTTCAGAACCTCCATCCTCTGATTTCACTCCTTTGAGCATGTATCTTGACATTTACTCTCAATCCCCTTGGCTTAGTGATGCAAATTTTCTTGATCCATTGAAAGAGGTGTTTCCTTCCGATGAGGCCATCGTGGAAACCATGTCTATTGAGGATCTGCCATGGGATGATGGTCATCATTGTTCCTCGTTTATGCCCGGCCTCGAGGCCATGTATACTTGTCTTGAGCATTTTGTAGCTTAGGTTCCTTCTCCTCTGCTTGAATTTCTTGTTTTGACACATGACGTATTTATGAAAGGTAACTTGAGTAGCATTACAAAGACGATGCCTATTGACATTTCCATTAAACCAGGAATTGTCGAGAACATCCATATTGGGGTTACTTTTTCTTTTGACGAAGTCTGAGTTTATACTAGCCTTTTTTGCGAGTTCTGTGATGTATTTTCATGGTCCTATGAAGAAATTCCTGTCATTGATCCTAGTATAGTGGTGCATGAAATTCCTACTTATCCTGGTTCGAAACCTGTTCGCCAGCGTCTTCGTCCGGTGAACCCTAGAAAAGCTGCTGCCATTAAGGCTGAAGTTGAAAAGCTTCTACGAGCTGATTTTATTTATCTGATTCCTTTTATAGAATGGGTCTCTAATATTGCTCCTATAGATAACTTAGAAGCAGAGAACTATTCATGTCTGTGTTGATTATCATGATATTAATCGAGCTTTTCCTAAGGATAGTTATCCCACTCCCTTTATTGATAAGATCATTGATGACTGTGCCGGGAGTGAGATATTTTCCTTAATGGACAGTTTTTCTGGTTACAATAAGATTAACATTCTTTTGACTGATCAACATAATATTGCCTTTATATGTCCTTGGGGTAATTTCGCATATAAGAAGCTTCCTTTTGGCTTAAAGAATGTTGGGGCTACATTTCAACGAGCGATGTCATATGCTTTTCATGATATTCGACACATCGTTCAGCCTTATCTGGATGACCTTCTCACTCATTCAGCTAAGCGTCTAGACCATCTTGACCATCTTCGTCAGATTTTTCTTTGTTGTTGATGTTACAATATTCGGCTTAATCGGCACAAGTGCATCTTCTGCATTGATTCTGGTAGACTCTTAGGGTTTATCGTATCCAAAGACGAAATTCGCCTCGATCCTCTAAAGGTTGAGGCTATTATTAATCTTCTCTCTCCGTCCAATTTTCTATGCCATTTTATACCTAACTATGCAGAAGTGGCTCAGGGATACACGTGCTTATTAAAGCAGGTCATCCCATTCTATTAGGATGAGATTGCTCAAAAGTATTTTGAGGCCTAAAGACGTTGCTTGCCAATGCTCCTATGTTGCGTCCTCCTAACTATCATTGTGATTTTTCCCTTTATTTAGCTGCCACTTTCAGTATGATTGCCATGGTTATGGTAAAATACGATGATGACGATAATGAGCATGTTATTTATTACTTGTCTCGTAACCTTCTCGACCATGAGACGCACTATTCACATGTCGATAAGTTAGCGTTAGCTACAGTCCAAGTCGTTCAGTGTTTTCATCATTATATTCTATTGCGTATGGTGACTGTGATTTCTGATTGCAACCCCATGACCTATATATTGTCTCGACAATTGCTAGGGGGGAAATACTCGAAGTGGATGGTTATACTCCAAGAGTTCGATTTGGAATTTACTACGGCCAAGTCGAAGAAGTCATTAGTCTTTGCTGATTTGATTTGTTCCCTACCTTCAGACTCTCCTCTATCTCGTCCTGAGGAATATATACCAGATGACATGATTTTCTTGATTAGTACACTCGATCCGTGGTATGGTGATATCATCGTTTATCTTCAGACTTCTACTTTCAGATCTGAGTTGATGAAGGATGCCCATAGATGCATTTGTCATCAGTCGCAACCTTATTGTATAGTCGGGGACACCCTCTATCGTGTCGAAGTGGATTCCAATCTCCGTCGATGTTTGACCCTCGAGGAGCTGAGAAAATCCTCAATGATTGTCACAGTGGTGCTTGTGGTGGTCACATGTCTGTTTATGCCACTGCACATAAGATTCTTCGTGTTGGTTATTTCTGGCCTTCTATCTTCAAAGACTGCATTTCCACGGTTCGTAAATGTCATGATTGCTTGGTTTACCAATGCAATATGCATGTGCCACCTGTACCTCTTCATATTATCATTACCGTTGATCCCTTTGCAAAGTGGGGCATCGATTTTATGACATGTAACCCTCACTCGGCCGATGGGCATGATTATATTATCGTAGCCGTGGACTACTTCACAAAATGGGCTGAAGCAATGCCTACACTTGACGCCGACGGTAAGACAGCTGCTCAATTTATTTTCAATCATATTATTGCTAGGTTTGGTGTCCCTCAAGCCATCATCACTGATCATGGTTCCCTTTTTCGACATTACATGGTGGCTGAGTTGACTTCTAAGTTGGGTCCGTGTCACGATAGCTCAACACCGTACTATCCTCAGGCCAATGGCCAGGTTGAAGCCGTGAACAAAGTTCTTGTTACTATGCTTCAACGTACGATTGGGATCCATAAATCCAATTGGCATCTCATGTTATTTTCAGCTCTTTTGGCATACCGAACCTCAGTTAAGAGTGCAACCAGATTCACCCATTTTCAGTTGGTTTATGGTCTAGAAGCTACTCTTTTGATTGAATGTGAAATACCTTCGCTCAATTTGGCTGTTGAATTATTGCCGAACACTTCACCCAAACAAGAGCATCCCCTTTATCTCGAAAGTTTAGATGAAACCCACTGCTTTGCTACTTTGGTTATTGAAGCATAGAAAAAGCGGGTCAAACCTCATTTTTACCAATTAGTTTCCCCTCGTTCTTTCGTGGAAGGAGATCTCATCCTCCTGTACAACCAAGATCATGATAAGCTGGGGGCAGGTAAATTTCAACCCATGTGGCATGGGCCTTACATTATTAAATGTGTATTAAAGAATGGGGCCTATGAGCTCATTGATTATGAAGGTAATCTGTTAGAACAACCCAGAAATGGGTTGTATCTCAAAAATTATTATGCATGAGTCATTCATGCATGATTTGTGTACATAAGTGTTTTTTCATTTTTGTACATGATTTGATTTGGTGTTCTTTGCGAGTATTTTCCTGCTTATTTGGGTCTTGCTTATTTGTGCAGATGTATATTACCCCTTATGTTGGTTTCACGGATGGTGCTTCTCGTAGTACTAGGAATTTGTCTTCAGCAACCTGGGTAATCTATGATCCTACTGGTGAATTGATAGAGCTATAAGGTATTTTTCTAGGAAAAACTACAAACAATGTCGCTGAATATAGTGTTGTTCTTGAACTATTAACCGAGGCGATCAATCTCGACATATGCACATTGATTGTAAATCTAGATTCACTGCTTGTTGTTCTACAACTCAATGGTCATTATTCAGTTAGAAACCCGTACATTTTGAGATTGTATTTACGTATTCATTTGTTGGAAAGACATTTTTATTTTATCACATATCAACATATTCCTAGATGAATGAATGCATTAACTAATACAGTGGCTAACATTGTATTAGATAGACATTTGCGTAATTTGTAAAATCATCATCATGTGAAAAGATCCATATGGAAAAATAACTGTATATATATATATATATATCATGTTTGCATCAGTGTGCATCATACATTCAAAAAATATACGTGTGTTTCTGTTACATCCTGAGACTCCATGTCTCTAAAAAATACAGATATAAAGCCTAGATGTCTAATCGGCATGATGCTCATGATAGCATGTCACTGCCTATACAAGCCACCTCAGCAATTAGTGAATACGACTTGAAACCTCAACGGTATGTCTCTGGTAGGTGCAAGGAACATCATAAAATCGTGCCTAATCCGAGATTCCATGGATGATCCCATCTAGGTTGCACACGAGCTCCTCTTCCTTGCTCCCCTCACCATGAGGGTCAAAATCATGAGGAATTAACCTTGCTATCAGAGACATGCCTGCGGGTCTCTCTAGGCTGACATCTGCAAATACATGGATTTAAAGTCAGAACATACATAAACAAAAAATTCATAATACTCGTGAAAATTAAAAATAATTCTTACCCAAATCTTCGTCCCAATCCTCTCCCTCTAGGAATGGGAGGTTCGGATCACCACTAAAATTTGTACCAGAGTAGGGCCAGTCCTCCACGACGATCAACTGTCGGCAGAGCCAATCAAAGAACTCTGGTCTCCAGGACATTTGTTGACCGCCCCCTGCCCTTGGCATTAGAGCCACCCATCGGGCCATCCATGGTTCTCTCACTGGTGGTGTCAGGACTATGACCTCTTGACGCTGAAAGATTGGTAGTCATTCCAGGAAGAACAATACCAAGATAGACCCATAACCAAATTGCTTCAATTTGGTCTTCTTGCATTTTGTTAACTAGTGTTTCATGTTTATTATCACGACCTCTGCCCAGTTGTAGATGGTCGGTGCCAAGCAGTCTACATCAAGAAGCAACTGTGTTTTTGTTGCTTCGTGTAGTGCTTGCGATCCCATAGCTCGTGTGATGGTATGTAGCACTACTTTTAGTGCTAGGTCTGGGATAGTTTGGATATCAACTTTCCCACTTCCTATTCCCTTATGTGCCCCTCGACTTACTCTTTCCATCACCATGGACATACTCTCCATGCAAGGTTGGGTACTGGTTAGGATCGGTGCTTCTCCCCTCCGTGACAATCCTGTGATAAAGTAGACGTCAGAAACATCAATCTCAAGTTCCTAATCTCGAAGGATGAAATTTTCTTGGTCCTCATCCCATATGTTGATCAAATATTGTAATAGCTCTGGTTGAGCATAGAGACACGGTGTCAAGAAGAAATTATTTAGTCCATAATCCTTGAGAGCTTCCACGCATCTCTCATTTTACATGGAAAGCTCATCTTCTTCGCTGTGTTCCCATTCTTTCCATTCTATCACCATTTTTCTATGTTTTACCTGTAAACACATTCATATGAGTGATATTAGTGTTTTGGGAACTTGGATTTGTGAATAAATGGGGTTTGTGTCTTACATTATGCACAAAAAATGGTTAGCACTGTTGGCGCGACTGTTTCCCAAACAGTCACGCCAATGGGCACACCCTAGTATAAAAAATTGGGTGGTTGATGAGACTCCGTGCCTAAAACCCACGCCAACCACTGTGCCCTAATTTTCATACTTCCTCCCCTAGATTTAAGAATTAGAAGTTGCAGGTAGTAAAAAATGACTCAAAATGAGAGAAATATCTCGGCTCTTACCTGGAACTGATGGATTTGAGATTGGTCTGCTGGATTGTCCGCTATCGTCGCCGCAAAATCACACAGTAAAATGGGTAACTATTTGCTCCATAAGAGGTAAAAAGTGAAAGTAATTATTTTTTATCATTTTTGGCATTGTATAAATTTTTACAACCCTAATTAGGTTTTAAGACATTTTTTTCGATTATTTATTATATTATTTTTCGAAAAATGGGTTTTACACGTGTCTCTTGTGCAACAATAGGTTTTTCAGGACATAGTGATGAAGTAACGAGTTAAATTTTATACTTTTTCGGACTCGGAAAAAACATGAAAAAGTCACTATTGGAGTCATCTTTCAGCTCTTTTCTGACTCTCTAAAACTAAAAATATTTCCAAGACTCTTGTCATTTCAAACTCATTAAATGGTTGCGAAACGGTATCTACCCAGCATACGTTTACCCCTTTTTTGGGCTGGGATAGATTATTTACGAAAAAGGAATACCTTAGCCTATCGTGACTAAGAGGTTCTTTCAGATGTTGTTTTCTAATTTTTCGGATCTGAGAGCTTATGTGTGAAAAGGGCCATGATGGAGTTTTCTTTTCTTCCTTCTTTTCAAACTCTCTACACATGAAAAGATGTCGAGTTCTCCCTTTTTTAGACTCGTTAAACCCTGATGACATCGGATTTCGTCGCCATGACGTTACTCGAGTTCCTCCTTCCTAGGTCTTGTAAAATGTATAGGATGGATTTGTCTAAAGGACGAACTTATAGCACAAGCATATGCTATCCCCTTCAAGCTTTTTTAAAAAAATAATTGGGGTACTTGCTAGAAATGGTGGAGGAAAATGGAACCAAATTTTAGTTATGTTGGCAGTATGTCGCTCTTGAACGTGGCACTTTTCTACATTCGCGTCGGGTTGGGGACATCTCATTTCGTCATTTTTGCCTCCATGGGTTTGGGTAATCTCTTTTTACCTCTCATCTGCTCTTTTCCATGTCTTCATGACCTAAGATCCTTTGATATCAAATACTTCCAAATCCAATGTTGTGTTGTTGATATGTTCAAGAAAAGTTTGCCTCTGCAGTTTTTAACCTTCCTCTGTTTCTCTGTTAGTCTTGATTCATTATCATCATGTTCCTCTGTCTCGTGTCGATGATGTGGGAAACATTATGGCCCACCGTCGATCAGGTCACTTCCTGTCGACTTCAGCTCATTATCCAGGAACTTGATTGAGAGACTCTATTCTGGTACCTTGGAGCCCGCATGCCTTAATGGTAGGTTTTTCGCATTCGACGTAAGGTCCACATCATTTTCCTTTGATCAAGTGATTCTACGGATGTTCGACGCCAGATCACTGTTCACATTCCATGGATTGTACCAGTTGTACCTTGAGAGCCATTGTCATTATTGGTGGTTTCTCTCATGCATGTTAACATCTTTCATCATTGGCTAATAATCAAGTTATTTTCTTGCATGTTCGACTTCAGATCATATATCCGCATGCTTGAATTTGTACTTGTTTGAGTCGAGATGGAGTGCAAGACCCTAGATTTTGTATAATAAAATGGAGGCTGCGGATTTTTGTGGATTATTATGGCTTATTATATGACTCTTTTGATTGGATGGCTACAACCATACCTCAGTCTATTTTTTGATCCTTACTGCTGGATGGTTGTGTCCTTACCTCGGATCTTAGTTTTTATATATACTTTATTATGGATGGCTACACCCATACCACATGCTCATGTATCAAAGATATCAGTTGTATTTTTAATTGTAGGTTTTCTGACATCGGTGTTTGGTTCGAACGCATTCTCATAAAGCATTTCACCCCTCCCTCTCCCTCGGACCTCATGCTTTAGGGGGCATCTGTTACACAACATTTTGTCACTTTCCCTACAATCCCCATCTCACCCATTGGAGGGTCATTTCTGTGACCAATAAGTAGTGTCATGCCTTGCAAACACCATCATTGTGTCCCTTTACATGAGAGTAACATTCCTCTTGTTGAAAATTCCCTGAGAAGAGACTCAAAAACCCTTGTTTTTGCCTTGGCGCGAGTAATCAGTTATTCCCTCCTGCCAAAGAGGAAAATTAACACTGGGCTCATGCCAGCTAGTGCTCTGTCCTAGTTTTCCACCCACACCAAGCTATTTATGGAATTTTTTTTTTTAAAATAGAGGAGGAGATTCCACTCCAACCACCTCGAGGATGAGTCATTAGGAGTGGTTGAACTGATAAACCATAGATTTCCTCCTTAAGGTTTATGGTTTCCACCTCTTATGGGAACTCCCTAAAGGATAGGCCTCCCTCCCACCTTTGTAGGGATCCTAACCTCCTCCTTTTCCTCTATAAAAGAATCTATCTCTCTTAGTAAAAGATAGCTAAACTTGGAGAATTAGACATACTATAGCGGAATGACTAGAGAAGATATAAGGAATTATGTTGAGGAGAGCTTGAGTCCATGCCTTCATCCCATCCAAATTCCCTTTCGATCATTTGAGACGTGCTTCACTTAAACCCCACTGGAGGAGACTACGAAATCAAAGCATTGGTTGTAACTCTTCCTTCTATTCATTTATATACATGAATACTGTTTGGTTCCACTATTGTGTTACGATGTTTGTTTAATGCAATATGTTTAGCCCTCTTTGACTAGTTAATAATTATGAATGGAATGTTGTTATCTTGCATGTTGTTCTTGTTTCTTGCTCTTTGTGTAGGTATCCGAGCTTAATGGCGAACTGATTGTGACTTGTTGAGGCAGGAGCAAGAGGCCACCACTACTATAGAAACAATGACAGTGTTGGATTCCAGGTAGGTCGATTTACCATGTCCCTTGTTCATTCAATAATTAGGAAGCAACACTTTAGCGTGTCCCCTTGTTTCTAGACCCACTCTAGGGCTAGAGGGATTGTCTCTGTCTGCAGAGAGGATTTACCTGCATAACGGGGTAGCATGACAAGAGTAGCAACCAAGGTGAAGAATAGTAGCAAGAATTTCATCACATGAAGTCTTCAAGTGGGTAGCACTGCATACAATCACTGTAAAGGTATCATTGTACTGTCATTGTAAATACATTATTGTAAAAATTGTACTAGTGTCTATCTGCCAAGAGTTGAAGAGGCAGTGTCAGGAGGTCTAGGATCATCATTAGGTGGTTGTGTCATAGTTGGGGTTATGGTCTAGTGTGTCTTCTTCTTCTACATCATTCTTTATCCTTTTAAAGTGGACCATTTTCCCTGGTATGGGAGTCCATTATTCTTTTATTATTCTATAGGGTGGTAGGGTGGTTCTATGGTGAGTTGTAGCTCATTGGGTGTTGGGGCATCCGTTCAGTTGACTACTGAAGAATATTGGGCATTGGAGCGTCCATCCAATGGGAGCTGGAGAAGAATGATTTTATAGATTCTAGGAAGTTGGAGCTTTATTTTCAATTGGAGTTGTATATTAAATAATTATTAGAAAAGCATTAGGTGGTTTTTGTCCCAGAGTGGGTTTCCACCTTAAAAATTGTGTGCATTTGTGTTCCTTTTTTTTACTACTATCATTGTACAAACATTGATAATAATTGAAGATTAACTAATGCTCTAATTGAAAGGAATACTTATTCACCCCTCCCCTCTCAGTATTTCCAATAGTAATTGAGTTAACTAATTATAACTCACAAATAACTATAAATGGACCCCCTAGAATCGTGGGATAACTCTACATGTATCCTATACAACCTATAACTCGAATTTCCTAAGCTAACCAAGTCTTCCTAACTTAGTTAACTATTACAAGTTGTCATGAGATTAAATTACAATGTTTCTTCGAATTTAATTAAGGGAAAATTAACTTAGAAGCCCCCGATGGTACCATTTATGGGTGCCATTGCTGGATGCCATTTTCACTATTTCTTGTTGCCAATTTCAACACTCCCTCTCAACAAGAAAATAATTCAATATATCTTGATGTAGTACCTTTGGAATGTTCTGCATGTAACAATTATCTAGTGTTGTTTGCTTCTGAAACTCCTGAAACTGAAAATCCTCCAAAAACTAAATCAATACGATGCATCTTGTTAGTATCAATATTTTCATACTTCCACCAGGGATCAAATCACATTTTTCATGTGCATATTAGGTGTCCCACTCTAAATAATTTTCAATCATTCCATTATTTCATGATATAAAATTGTTCCATTGGTGGTTTTCCTTGTCAAGTGTCCCATTTTCCTTCACAAGTATATGCCTGTTGATGCTCTTCCATGTCTTCATCATGCTAAAAACAAGTCTGCTCTCATTCCAGTTTAAGTCAAAGTCAACCATGGAGTTAGGTCATTCAAGGTCCCATTAGGTCATTAGGTTTCATTGTTAAAAGTCAAAAAATAAACCATTCCATCTCATAAGGTAAGAAAAAGTGTGAGAGTGATCCCAATAATGTCTCTTTACCATGTAAATATGATCTCCAAGATGGTTTCCAAAGTTGTAATTTTATGTCAGTTCAAATGTAATAAGTACTCAGTCTCCCAAAGTTGCCAACTCAGAGTTGCACATGCCAACACATCAGGTTTGAAATACAAAAAGTGTCTACTTTAGCAATTGATCAAATTTCAAAGGGAGTTGTATTTTTCCAAGGGTGCCTAAGTTATCATTTTCCACAAGCACTAAACCCTAATTTCCTCTCCCACTGAGCTAGGGTTTGTGATGGAATCAGAGACATATGAGAAGAGGAGGCATAAGGTAGGTCATATCAGTAAGTATGAGGTCATGACAAACTCATAAACATCATGTCTCCATCATTTTCCATTAAATCATTCGAAGAGTCAAGCCATTTTCCACTCATAGGGCCATTTTTACTTCAAACTATGTTTCTGACCACACAGAGATGAATTTGAAAACATGAGAGATATTTTTGTCCATCATAGGTCCAAGAACAAAAACCTTCATTTTTTACACAGGTGTCATGGTTTGGGATAAATTTCAAACATATATGTGTTATAGGAGAGTTGATTCACTCCTAAAGTGACCTTCGGAAAAACAAATTTTCTCCTAGCTAGATTGCCAAAATGACTTTCTTGATAAGTTAAATGACCACTAAACTAGAATATCTTTCCAATGAGCTATCATGAGCTACATTTGGAGTTGAGGAAAGCCTCTAAAAGTTTCCTGCAAGAGAACACTTCATTTTTGCACCCCGATTGTACAATTTTTGACCAGTCTTGGGAGAATTGATTTTTGAGAGGCTATACTTGATCCTTTTTAGTGCTTGATAGGTCCACTGTGTAGCCAAGAGAGATAATTTCCAACAAGCCATCATGTGCGTAATTTTGACTCTGGGAAGGCCTTTAAAAGTGGCCTTCAAGATGGTGTTGCACATAGGAGTTTGGCGCTACGCATAGAGCTCTCACGCTGCACATAGAGCGTTTTTTCCAATGAAAATTTATACATTGTTGTGCATAGAGAGAGGGTACGCACAAGGCCAAAACTATCCCAAAATTTTCCAAACACCTCAAGGTTTCTTCTTCATCTCCAAAACAAGTAAGTGAGCCCTTGTAACTCCCTTTTTATCCATTTTATGCTTGTGTGTGAGTTTTATGTTGGAAAAAATTACAAAGAAACCCAAGTTTTCCTTTGTCACTCCCAAAATCCTCATCCCCCTCACAAATTTCCCAAAACCCCATTGTCCTAAATTCATTGTCCCTAAACCCTACTACATCACCCTATACTAAAGACACTAAACCTATCCCTACATCCTCATCCCTATGTCCCTACTCCCTTTTCCATAAAAGCCCTAATTTCTAGGAATCTCACTATTTTTCCTAGATTTCCCCCTACCTTTGACCTATAATTGAATTTTCATTTTCATCTCCCTTAATCTTTTCACCTCCCATCACCTCACAATGTTTCATAACCTTTTTCCTCATCTCCCTTAATTTTTGTGGCCCTATCCTTATCCCTTAAAGCCCTCATTTCATCATTTTCTTCCCTGTTCCCATTCCTTCACTCCCTCACTCACTCTCCCTTTTCTTTCCTCTCCCCTAGGGTTTCCAAAGTTCTAAGAATAAGCATGGAGAGAGAGGATAGAAATTACAAGAAGGAAGAACATAGTGATGATGAGTTTGAGGAATATGAGATTTTACAACAGAGAAGGCCACACAAGGGAGGCTGAAAACATCAGGAAAAGGCCAAAGACAAGAGGCCTAAAAAGAGAATTGGATAAAGAAAAGTAGGAAGTCCAAAGTCTGAGTTTTTACCATGCGCTTTCTAGCTCCTCACCTGTCTTGATCATCCCACCCATTGAAATCCTAAAGTTCTAAATCATTATGCCTACCTTACTCCATAGAACACCCTGCAAATTTTGACCTAATTTTCCTTGCCCTAACTGTTTGACTCCTTCTGATCTAGCACAATCCTATACAATCAAATCAAAACCCTGAGCTACTATACCTAGCCTAATACTTTCATTATCCAGTCATATTGGCTGTGATCCTTATGGAGAGAGCCCTCTCCTTGCCTAGTAGGGATAGCTACTTGGCTAAGTGTGGTTTATGGTTATCTCGGAATTTCCTTCTTCAGCTCGAGGTTCAATCCAAGTGATAACATATTGGCGACTCCACTAGGGAAGAAAAATATCATATCTTCCCTAGGAAATAACGACAAATTTTAGATCTGATTGTTGATGGTGGACAAAAATCAGATGCATATGAAGGTTGAACTCTTCACCTGGTGACTCCAACTCGATGTAAAGACTCCACTGGAGGATTGACCTTGCCAGCAGGAAAATGGAAGGATCTTACACAAAGGTCAGGTATTCAAAGTGGAATTGTATTCAAGATGTAATTTTCTTTCTTGTAAATTACTTCTTTTCTTTTCCTGAAACTATCCTGAAATTTTTCGGGAGTTTGTTTTATGATAAAGATGATCAAAGTCTTGACTCTACCTATTTAAAGAGTGTAAATACCGAGTTTCCCTTTGATTTTGATGAAGATCAAGACCTCTTAATTGAAAATTGTACATATCCTTTTCAAGATGATGAGCCTAAAGATACCAAGACTAATCATATAGTTTCTATACATACTCCTACACCTTCTATAGTCCCGGATAGATATAAACCTCTTATCTTACCTCCTATACTCCATGCTTTCCCTGAAAATCATTACCTATATCTGCCGAATTTTGATGGTGAATATGAAAAAATCACTGCTGAGAGACATATGTATAATTTTGAGACTTTCCTCGGCCTTTTTGAAGTTGACAAAGAGGATGTCAGTATAAGGCTATTTTCTCTTTCTTTGCAAGGAAAAGTCAAGAGTTGGTTCAAAAAATTTCTTGCCGCGAGCATCTCAGATTTCCCGCAATTCGTAAAAGTTTTCCTCAACAGGTGGGTGGTCAAGAAAAACCCTTTCCTAATTCTAGAATAGTATGAATAGCTGAAACAATAGCTACAGGATATAGTACAATAGTTTTATGCCAGATTCAATCAAGTCTATTATTCGATACCTGCTGATATAAGACCCCCTCCTTGCTCAGATCTTTTACACTACCCGGATGCGTTTGATTCGGAAATGGAGTTTCAGTTGAGAGAAAGGAACCTTGAAAAACTTGAAGAGATGTAGAAAAATGTAGTAGATGTAGAGGTTAATCTGTTGATCAGAAGGGCAAAGCTGAAGGAAGAAGAGAAGAAGAAAATTGCAAAGAACCTGACATCTTTAGAGGTAAAGATCGACATTTTAGTAAGTACAATAGAGGAAATGATGCAAAGGATCACCATGAGAGATGTATTTTCTATTAAATATCATCATGACCCACTTATCCCAGAAAAATAAGAGATTGCAAGCCCTAAAAATTTTCCTGCTAGTCCAAGCTACCATAAATCAGAAAATGGATTTGTAGATCAATTCGAGGAGAAACAATCTAATAATCTAATGTGCATGATTGGTAACATTACTTATATTTATTATTTCCAAAGTTTGATCAGTATGATGATGATTATGTTCTCCAAATAGAAGATAACCTTGCAGAGCAATCAACAGTTGGTTTGTGGGAGGAATTTCAATTTCAACGATTAGACAATGCATATCAGCTATGACAGTGATGAGGAAAATGCAGAAAATTCGGAAGTAAGTGAAGGATCTTTGCCTCTTTGTTTTACTTCATTTAAGTTCATCAGAGATAACTTTCATGTGATCATAAATCAGCAGTCATTGATTTTTTATCTTGACAATCAAGAGGATAATCAAATTTTTTATCAGAGCTCCTTACCCTTGTGTTTCTCCTCATTTGAAAAAATAAGATAAAACTATAAAAGAGAAGATAAGCGAGTGGTCAACACTATAAATGATGAACTTTCTCCTAAATTTGTTGAGAAAATCATTTGCGACATAGAATCCTCCTTAGCTCCATATTTGCAGCCACCAAGTTCCATTGAGTTTCAAATTGCAGATAAAGGCTTGGAAGTTAAAACACATGATCAAATGATGCAAGATGATTCTATACCACTATGTTTTGAAGAATTTCAATTTTTAAAGAAAAATTTTCATAGTATCTCTAAAGAAAAGGATGAGCAGCCTGTAGAGAGTCATGAAGTCTCATTAAAACTGATGGATATGTTTCAGCAGTTTTTTCAAGTTTTTCATGACCCAATAGCTGATGTGTTAGATGATATCTACAGTGAAAGTCCTTCTCCATTAGCTAATTGTGAGCCTGAAAATAATGTTGATATAAAATTGATCCGATAACCGAATTCATTGTTTTGTTTAGCATGTGTTTCATTACAAAGCTCATACTAATATTCGCAGTCATATCAAGAGAGTAATGAAGAATATTCTTATTTTGTTGATGATCATCAAGAAAAACTAGTGATTCATGATTTTCAAGATCCTTTTGACAACTTTCTGCAGTCATCAAAGAAAGAAAGCACAAATGTTACGAAAAATTTAAAACCAAGGTACGAAAACTACCTAGAGTAGAGCAGTAATGTATTAGATGGGCTAGAAATAAATATGTATTCCTATGAAGATCCTTTCGCAGCATTCTTGAGGTGAGCCGGTGGGCTCAATCTATTGACAAGTTTTCATGGGAGTTTCCTTTCAGTAGCTCTTTCTTCTTGCTCATAAGCAAGCACTTACGGGAAATTCATATAGCAGCTAGAATGCTTACATGGTTGCATTGGTTCTTCCATTTCACTTGATCAAGTGATGAATGGATCAGTTAGAGTAGGTTTTCTTGAATAAGATCAATTCCGAGCATATTTTTCAGTCAGCCTTGAGTCATTCTTGAGTTAGTTTATTGAGTCAAGTTTTTAGTATTCAGTTAGTCTTTAGCTTTTGACTCCATTTCCTAATGGATAGACACTTGGTCTACGGTGTTCTTGGCACCTCCAAGGAGCTACCATCCCCAGCTGGATCCAACATTGGTGTTAGTATTTGCATACTTCCACCAGGGATCAAAACACATTTTGCATGTGCATATTAGCTGTCCCACTCTAAAGAATTTTCAATCATTCCATTAGGTCATGATATAAAATTTTTCCACTGGTGGTTGTCCTTGTCAAGTGTCCTATTTTCCTTTACAAGTATATTCTTGCTGACCCTCTTCCATGTCTTCATCATGCTAATAACAAGTCTTCTCTCATTCCACTTTCAGTCAAAATCAACCATGGAGTTTATTATCACAAAATTGCTCCTGATAGGCTACTAATCAGGCAATCTCATGCAACTATTTCAAACCAATATTTTGATTGAGGCTTAGCCTCCTCAATCTGAGAGGGCTCTCTCAAGGGTTAATGATATGGAGTAAAGATATAGATGGCTAACTCTATTTAGGAAATAAACTGGTTAGGATGAATGTAGGTTGAAAATAACATCAGCATGTAGACATTGGGCTTATGGAGTCAAATTTTTAGCAATTCAGTGAGTTTACTTTACATGGAAGTTGAGGCAGGTCAGAGTTTTTAGTAATAGGGCACACACACATGAAACATGAAAATACACATTCAATTCACTTATAAAGGAAGTCAAAGCATCTCATAGATGAATTATGAGTAATATAAATGAAAACCACTCAAGTGAGATACATAAGAGGTACAGATAGAATAGGAAATCACTAAAAACTCCTTCAGAATCTCAAGTTGGTCAAGTAACAGATCTTTGTATTGTTGAAATAGTCAATTTACAATAAGTTGCATTTTTGCCAAAAATATCCAATGCTTGACAAATTAGACTCAAGGGAATTTAATAGTATTGTTACATCATCAGATGGTCTGCCTCTAGGCTATATACATCGAATTTTTTCCTGCTGACACCTTGCATAACCATAAAACATCAACTTTATGACAAACAGACACCTATCCTACTTGACAGTCCTATTTTAAATTGGACTCAAACTACTCATTATTATCTTTAACAACCTTATATACTAAAATAAATTATATCTCTGACAAGTATGATGTCACATGGTCGAATTTAGATGATGGGATTCATCACTTTAACACCACTTAACTGACCTCCTCAAAACTAGGAAACAAGACCCTGTTTTTTAGGAAAATCGTCTTCTTTTTTTAATATTTTGGTTAAAATTTAATCTTCAATTCATTGTCCTCGAGTGTTTAATAATTTCTTGACATGGTCTTTAACTCTCCCATAACCTCCATCTGTCCAAAAACTACTCCAAAACCTGCTAAAAAGGCTAAAATACAATGCGTTACGAAAGTAAGGCAGTTTCGTAGCACTGCAAAACAAGCCTTTATCCTTAAAATTTTTAGCTCTTTCATTTTGAATAAGGTTCATCATCATCAAAAAAATACTTCATACCAATTTCATCTCTTAATAACCTCCAAAACTCATCAAAAAGACAAAAAAGTAGCTATAGTAGATTTGTAGTGCTTTTCTGCCCTTGAAGCCTAGAGGCGCTACAAAACTGCTGAAAAGTGTTGAAAATGCAGTTTTTTTCATAATTGAAAATGAAACGTGTAAGTTTCAAAAAATTTTAAATAACATGTCACCATCCTCCATTAACCATAAACCAACTCACTTTTAGGCTCCTTGAGGAATTTCTTCCTCATTTACAAATTTTTGGGCTATTGGTTCTTCAATCACTGTCATTTTAAGCCTTTTTTTCTCTAATTCTTCACGAATCAGTTCAATTTTCTCTTGAAGGTCCTTGAACTGGTCTTTAAGTCTTTTTTTGGTGAATTTCATATGAGTTTTCACATTTCTGACATGTTTGGCTTCTAACCTTGCTGGAATTGTCCACTTGACAAGCTGTTGTGTATTGCCTAAGGTTTTAGAAAAAGTGTCAACCTGTTCTTCCCAAACTACCATCATCTTTTCAAATTGAATTTTCTCAACACTGTGTTTTCTAGCTTCTTTTTTCATGTCAACAATTTGCTGATTTTCCAATTTCAATCTCTCTTCAAGGAGCTGCAACTCTGTTTTTTCTATCACCTTCTCTTTTCCCTTTTTTGATTTGCTGACTGTATCCTTTGCTGTGGGAGATGAGAGGTCAATAATATCTTGAGGTATTTGAGCCATCTCAATAGGTATTTGAATTTATTTGCTACTTTATATTAATTTCCTAGCATGCCTTGTCATAGGATTTCTTTCTTGGAACATGAAACCTGCATCTTCTCCCTCAAACTCTAATTTCTTTGCAGATTTGGACTTCTTTAACTTCTGCCCGCCTTCCTCTATGAATTCAGCTTGGACAATAGGTTTTTCCTCTATGTCAATGACATGTAAAATATTCTCTAGATTCCCCTTAGCTTTTGCTCTGCCTTCTACAGCCACTGTCTTCTCTTCCAAAACCAGTGTTTGGCTTCTAGTCATTCTTTTGGTCCCTTGTTTGCTAACAATTTTTTTCTATTTTGCAGGTTTGACCAGCTTTGATTTCTAATTTTCAGGTGGGACATTTGGTGTGTCAAGGCTCTGCATTTGCTCTAGTTCCTTCATAGTTTGCTTACTTGTTTTTTCTCTTGCAGGTTCATTTGGTTTTGCAACCAATGGTTGTCTCTGTTCTGCTACTAGTGGTGATGGAATTTTCTTAGTTTTTGGAGTTTTTGAAGGAGTTATAGCATCCAAATCAAAACCACTGACAAACAAGAATGAGGACCAATCTATGCCTAACCTTTGAAGCTCATCTAAAAACAATAATTTCATTAAGCCATGATGAAATAATGATGTCTCACTCCCCTCAAAATTTGATTGGACCTTATCAGCCATATTTGATAGACTTCTATGCAGATAGAAAGGTAAGTCAACGGAAATATTACCAGTGAAGTGCAAAATTAATTTCAAATGGTATGAGTAGACTTTGTGATATCTACCTTCACAGGTAAAGTACTTTTGGATGATGAGAAACAGTTTTGAATAGTTTTCTTTAATGCAGCTTCTTGGAATAACATTGTTGAGATCCATCTCAGTGTGCTCAGGCTTCATGAACTCTTTACATTGCTCCATGTTAAACTTGAAACCTTTGAACCAGGTTTCTTTACCTCTTGGAATCTTTGTAGCAACAACAATAACCTTTGGTGTGATGGAAAAATTTAGCATTCCCACTTTAGTGGCTATTCCACTGAAATTCAACAAACTCCTTGGATACCTGTGTATGAAAACCCTGCAATTTCTCACAAAATTGTAGGAAACCTGCATTTATGAAGGCTTCCATTACTGTTGGATCTTCAGTGATTGCTTTCATGTCTTCAGGTTCATATCTCAAACATTGTCCACCCTTGTGTATTTTTCTTTTCTCTGTCATAGTTTCTCAAATAGTTGTTGAGCCTCGCTTGATCCTGTTCAGCCTCGCTTGGTGAATTTGCAGGCTCTCTTGATAATGTTCAAAGTAAACCTTTGAAGAAACCAACCAAAAGTTTGGCTTAGTACAAAAACTCTCCAGAGCTCAGATATTACGCAAGGAGGAATGAGAAATGAGAATGACTAAATTAGGAAAGGAATTGAAGCTTAAATGTCTTCTCATGACTCAATGATGACTTATTCATTACCTAAATTGACCATGATTACTGCAAACGTGGGTATGTACCTTTATTTCATCACTCCATGACTCAAAAATCATCTAACTCACCCTTTCACAACGTTTTCTGACACCTAACAACTTGACTGACAAGACATACAGGAAACCACGCTTTTGTAGCGCCTTTACTGTTAATTTGACTATTTTCGCTACGAAACTATCAGCAGTTTCGTAGTGAAAAGTGACTTTTTACAATGCAATGCGCTACGAAACTATATTTTCTTGGCTAATTAGGCAGTTTCGATACAAAAACTTTGGAAAATGAAATGAATGAGAAAATGATGAATGATGTGAAATGAAGGAGTTTGAACATGAGTGGGTTTAGACCTTAGGGTAAACTTAAACCATAAAAATTTAATATTACCCTTGATCAAACTTAAAAATGAATCCTACAACCCTATTTTGACCCATGAACCTATTTAACCTTGTCAAAATGATGTTTGAATTTTTTGAGTGATAACAGAGTCAGGTCATTCAAGGTCCCATTAGGTCATTAGGTTTCATTGTTAAAAGTCCAAAAATGCACCATTCCATCTCATAAGGTCAACAAAAGGTGTGAGAGTGATCCCAATAATGTCTCTTTACCATGTAAAGATGATCTCCAAGACAGTTTCCAAAGTTGTAATTTGATTTCAAGTGTGAGTTTCATTCCAAGATGTAATTTTATGTCAGTTCAAATGTAATAAGTACTCAGTCTCCCAAAGCTGCCAACTCAGATTTCCACATGCCAACACATCAAGTTTCAAATAAAAAAAATTTCTACTTTGGCAATTGATCGAATGTCAAAGGGAGTTGTCTTTTTCCAATGGTGCATAAGTCATCATTTTCCACAAACACTAAACCCTAATTTTCTCTTCCATTAAGCTAGGGTTTTCTATGAAATCAAAGACATATGAGTAGTGGATGCATAAGGTAGGTCATATCAGTAATTATGAGGTCATTCCAAACTCATAAACATCATGTCTCCGTCATTTTCGAGGAAATCATTCGAAGAGTCAAGCCATTTGCCACTCATAGGGCCAACTTTACTTCAAACTATGTTTCTGACTACAAAGAGATGAATTTGATAAATGTGAGAGAGGGTTTTGTCCATAATAGGTCCAAGAAGAAAAACCTCCTTAATTTTTTACACATGTGTCATGGTTTGGGATAAATGGCAAATGTACAGGTGTCATAGGAGAGTTGCTTCACTCTGGGAGTGACCTTGGGAAAACAATTTTTCTCCTAGCTAGATTGTCTAAATGACTTGCTTGATAAGTTAAATGACAACTAGACTAGAATATATTTCCAATGAGATATCATGAGCTCCATTTGGAGTTGAGGAAGGCCTCCAAAAGTTTCCTGCAAGAGAACACTTCATTTTTGCACCCCCATTCTGCACTTTTTGACTAGTCTTGGGAGAATTGATTTTTGAGGGGCTATACTTAACCATTTTCATAGGTCCATTGTGTAGCCAAGAGAAATATATTTCCGACGAGCCATAATGCGCCCAATTTGGACTTCAGAAAGGCCTTCAAACGTGGCCTTCAATATAGCATTGCGCATAGGAGTTTGGCGTTGCGCATAGAGCTTTGGCGCTACGCATATAACATTTTTTCTAGTGCAAATTTACATAGTGCTGCACATAGAGAGAGGGCGCTGTGCACCTGGGTGTGGCGCTGTGCATAGGGCCAAAAATCTCCCAAACTTATCCAAACACCTCAAGGTTCCTTCTCCATCTCCAAGACAAGTGAGTGAGCCCTTGTAACTCCCTCTATATCCATTTTATGCTTGTGTGAGTTTTATGTTGCAAAAATTACAAATAAACCCTAGTTTTCCTTCATCACTCCCAAAATCCCCATCCCCCTCACAAATTTCCCAAAACCCCCTTGTCCTAAATTCATTGTCCCTAAACCCTAATACATCACCCTATACCTCTAAAGATAATAAACCTATCCCTACATCCTCATCCCTAAGTCCCTACACCCTTTTCCATAAAAGCCCTAATTTCTAGGAATCTCACTATTTTTCCTATATTTCCCCCTACCTTTGACCTGTAATTAAATTTTCATTTTCATCTCTCTTAATATTTTCACCTCCCATCACCTCACAAGGTTTCATAACCTTTTTCCCCATCTGCCTTATTTTTTGTGACCCTATCCCTATCCCCTAAAGCACTCATCTCATCATTTCCTTCCCTGCTCCCATTCCCTTCACTCCCTCACTCACTCTCCCTTTTCTTTCCTCTCTCCTAGTGTTTCCAAAGTGTGAAGAACAAGCACGGAGAGAGAGGAAAAATATTATAGGAAGGAAGAACACAGTGATTATGAGTTTGAGGAAGATGAGATTTCACAACAAAGAAGTCCACACAAGCGAGGTTGAAAACATCAGGAAAAGGCCAAAGACAATAGGCCTCAAAAGAGCATCGGAGAAAGAAAAGCAAGAAGCCCAAAGTCTGAGTTTTGACCAGAAGTTGGCAAAGGAGATTGAAGATAAAAAAGAAGTGTGGCTTGAGAGAGTCAAAACTCACTTTGAGAAGCTGCTAATGAAGGCCAATAGAGACAATCAGATGCTCAGGCACATGGCCCATCACTATCAGACCCAGAACAAAATTTGCAATATCAAGGTCAAATAGATGAAAGATAAATTGAAGGAGATTTGGAAGGGCAAGAAAGGAGGTGAAAAAATCAAGATACTTGTTGATTCCTCCTTAAATAAGCCTGACATGTGATTGTGAGTCTATCCCACAAACTTTGAACAATTTTGAAAATTTTTGGAATTTTTTGTGTTTTTGGGCAAATTTTGAAAAACACAAAAATTTCTTCTCTATGCGTAGCGCCTTGGCACTGCACACTCTTTTGGAACATCCAATGGAAAAATGGAATACATAACTGGGTTCATAATTATCATGCCCCCTATAATTTTTCTCAGCATTTGGAGCAAAACTAGTCAGGAAAAAAGGCCAAAAACACCCCAAAAATCATGTTTCTGCCTCTTTTTTAGGGTGGTGCTGCACATAGAGGTAGTCTTGGGAGATTTTACATTTGAGGCGTCAAAAAAACTCTAAATTAGAAACCACAAGAAGATCTAGAAATTATACAGGACAAGCTTTCCAATGAGCTATTATGAGCTCAATTTGGACATCGAGAAGTCAGTAAAAAATGACCTGCAAGGTGACCTATGTTTTCCTCCTTGGCGCTGCACATGAGACATATTTTGCCTGTTTGGTCAATTTTCTCAGTTTTCAGAATTAACTTTCACTTGTGTAAAATTGAATTTTTATTGATGTAATAAGTGGTTGATGATGTAATTATGGTGTTTTAGATGTTACCTAGGGTAGATACATTAGGTAAATGGCCTCATTGACATGTAATGAATCAGTTTGCTTAAATTAGGGATGAGTCACTCTGACCACCCTATTCTCTAGTTGCCAGTTAAGTCTTTCTTTGAACAACTCCTCCTCTCATGGATTCGACCCCCTGAGGCTAGGATGAGTTTTTTCTAGGTCTATATCTTCTTCTTATTTCTCATTAGTAAGGGTTGGACTCAGTTGGATGCTTTGCCTTTGAAGAGACACACTTTGTATCATTTCTGAGCAGGAATATTAATAAAATTTACAGCTATTTTTATGGGATCCCTGTGGTATGGTGTTTAGTTCAGTTTCTCCTTTTTTTTTCATTTTTTGAAACGTATTGTTAATTTTCTTCATCATTTCATAACTTCTAAGTGAATATATGCAAGTTAGATAAGCATAATCCATTCTCATATGCTCTGTTTTGGGTAGACATTCACAGTCTGTAATTTCTTCAGTTTAGAAAGAACCCATGATTTCACCATGCACTTTCTAGCTCCTCACCTATCTTGATCATCCCACCCATTGAAATCCTAAAGTGATAAATCATTATGCCTACCTTACTCCATAGAAAACCCTGCAAATTTTGACCTAATTTTTCTTGCCCTGACTATTTGACTCCTTCTAATCCAGCACAACCCTATACAATCAAATCAAAACCCTGAGCTACTATACCTAGCCTAATACTTTCATTATCAATTCATATTGGTTGTGATCCTTACGGAGAGAGCCCTCTCCTTTCCTAGTATGGCTAGCTACTTGGCTAAGCGTGGTTTGTGGTTACCTTGGAATTGCCTTCTTCAGCCTGAGGTTCAATCTGAGTGATAACACATCTATCATCAGATTCTCTAACTACTTTCGATTACTCCATTGTCTAGTGAAAAATGTATGTTATTGTTGACTCTGCATCTGTGCAATCTGCACTACTGCCAACTTTGATCTGTGATCCAGTATATGACATCTGTCACTTCAATTTTTGTCTTTCTGACATCTGACTGCATCAATCCTACCTATCCTTCCTAATGCTATGTACTATGGGCTCCTCGTAGCCAGGCTTGATCCATGATATATGCCATCTCAATGGAATCTTCCCAAATTTATTCTCTTGGGATTTTGTCTTCACATTGCCCCACCTCTCACATGTAGGTATGGTTTCATGTGCTCCCTCTTCCCATATGGCTCAAAATTCCCCTCTCCTGGAGGTGTTTTCTTGAGTGGATGCCTCCACTTAGTCTCCTATGTTATTATCCAATTGTGGCTGCTCCAAAACCTTATAAGATTTCTTATAAGGTTGTAAGTTGAGAGGTAATTTAGGCTCCCTCTCAACTGCCAAGTCACTAACCTCTGATTTTCTCCTCAAATATTTTCATGCATATTTGACCTCGAGAGAATACAGGTTCTTGACTTGTACACTGATCTATTGATTAGAGAACTTTTGAGGTCTAAAATGGGCCTCTTAAGAAAAATGTACAACAAAAATAAAATTATAATAACCAATAGGATTCAAGATGATGATGTCAACCATGGGGGATGATTCACCATTTTAAGGGTAAAAAAGTAAAAATATTAAAAAATAATAAAATAATAAAACTAGTTTTTCAATGGACAAGAAGATGTGCAGTGACCATAAGAACAACTCTACGATGAAAAACATGGTGGCTAGGGTTACCATCCTTGGACACCAGAGATTCTTGTCAATGACCTCTTTCGTTTGTGCTACAAATGGGAAGAAGAATGGGGAACGAACCCATGATGTTACAATTCCTTCGGACTGGATCTGCGGCTCCACGACCCCCATTATGGATGCCTTCCGTCACCTCTGCACTCCCTGTAGCCTCACCCCTTGACCGACATCGATCACACTCACAAGACCAAATACATTACTCCAATCCTATAGGGGTGCCCCTCCTATCAGGATATGGGGAGTGAACCAAGTATTCTACCACAACATCCAGAAGACCTGACCAAGGCAGGGGCCAACAGACTCTTGGCGGGGCAACACTCATAGAATTCCACTGGGGACTTGGCACGATATGGGACTACTGGGAGACTGCACTTCTCAGTTCTTATAGCCTTATTTCTTCACCCCATCTCCCACCATTTTTTACTGCTATGCTATGGTACCTGGCCCTTTGCAGACCCGACCTTTGCGATCAGAGCCAAACCCCATCAAAGACCACACAACTATCATAGGCAATGAGGTAGGCTCTTTTCGCTTTCAAATTTTTATTAGACCCTATGTGGGGAACAATATATTAATTTGGGCTTAGGAAAATGATGGGGTTGTAGATATGAAACATATTATCAGTCGAGTTTCTGGATACCTTAGCCATCTGCAATCTTTAATACACAGTGGGAGATCCCTCCAAGACTCCTGCTCATTAAACGATTACCCCATCTGTTCTTCTTCGACCATCCTTCTCAATCTGAGACTGAGGGGTGGTACAACTAAACAACACAGAACTCCAAGATTTTCAAGGGGAACCAGCACTCCAAAACTTGACCTCTTGAAAGGCCCCTCACATAGGAACATAGTACCAGGGAAAAACAAAGCTTCTATTCCAACCGAAGAGGCTGAGAATGCACCCAAACCATATATTGTGGATAAATTGAATTACATACCATAACTGAATATAGAGACTCTAGAGATATAAAAACACTCAACTTATTTTGAATCTCAAGCAATAATTTGCAGATTTAACAGCTTCTGGCCCAAACCAATGGAGCTCTTTCATTTTATATTCACCAAATGGACTATCGAATGTGGAATCCACCTCTGTTCAAAGGGATTTTTCATCGTCAAGTTTTCATCCTCAGAAGCCAAAGACATCATTCTTATGCACGGATCGTGGTTCTGGGGATCCATTGGGCTTTTCATCACACCTTAGTTCTCGGATATCGATGCAAACACCATGGAAGTGACCAGAATGCCAGTCTGGGTCCGACTATACAACCTTCCTCTTCATTTTTGGAATTAAGTGTATTAGTAGGCATAGGGAACATCATTGGGAGATATATCAAAACAGACACACAGTGCTTAGAGGAGAGAGTCTACGCTTTTGCACAAATCTGTGTGGAATTGGACCTCAATAAAGGGCTTCCAAAATGCATACAACTGATTCACAAATAGCGGAAATGGATTCAACATCTTGACTTCGAAAATATTGCATTCAGATGTTGAATATGCAGAAACATCATTCATCTGCAAAATACATGCCCGGAAGAAAAAAGAGATAAAAGAAAAAAGAAGAAGACAGGGAAAACTCCCAAAGGATGGAAATTTCCCTCAAGTGAACCAGAACAGGAGAAAAAAGAAGAAGAGGATGTCCTAAACCTAGATGAGAATAATCAGACAACCACTGAACCAGAGATAAAATAACAAGAGATGCAAGATACTTTCGACATTACCTTCATGGTTCAACCGGCAAAGGACCTTGGGGTACCAGACTCTGGTGGGAATAAAAGACAACACATATCAAACACTTCAGATTAAGATAAGGACAATAGAGCAATCACTGAAGATACTCAACTCGCCCTTATCTCGGCCATGCCAACACAAGGTGCTTGGCGAAAGGTTGAAAAGAAGAAAGGGAGAAAAAATTAATCCCCCCCCCCCCCCCCCCATTTACTATAGGTTTTTACTTGAAACTTCATAGCCTGTGTTGATTGACAATTACCAGCACATGTAACATGTAATTTTATTTTCATTAATAAAATTACGCCTTTTTCCTTGGAAAAAAAAAAAAAAACTACTTTTTCAACTTGTATTTTCAACTTATCTCCCTAAGGTTTTACTCAAATTTCGAGTGGGAGTACTCATTGGATGCAAAATTTAATTCCTCATCCAAGGAGTACTCATGTTGAAGAATTTTTATGGACCCTTCTACAAGAAAAATGATAAATACATTAAAAAACATGTTTTCAATCACGTTTTTCATGTATTTCTCATTTTTCCTATAGCAGGGTTCATCGAAAGTATGCAACATGGCTACTCCTTGGATGAGGAATCAAATTATGTATCCAATGAGTGTTCCCACTTGAACTTTGAGTAAACCCATAGGGAGATAAGTTTGAAATACAAGTTGAAAAACTAGTTTTTTTTCCCTCTAGAATTTGATGATGTAATCAAATCTTATTTTATTATTTCCACTATTATTTTATAATTCCCTTAGGAGGCCCATTTTAGAGCTCAAAATTCCCCTAATGTCACCCGTCATGTGGTGATGTTTCTAAGGAACATCTTTCCTTTTCTAAATATGACATCATAACCACAGTATTCCAATACTGATACAGAGATAAGATTCTTCTTTTGTCCTAGAACATAAAAAACATATGTCAGTCTGAGAGGGGATCCAGACTCCCTCTGAAAGGTAATTGTACCTATGTTGGTCACGTTATACCTCGTCATCTCCAAACTCTATCTTCTGCTCGAGGTCCTTCTCCTCCAAGTCATTGAAGATATCTTTATTCCCCATCATATGGAACAAGGCACCGCTATCTAGATACCATATGCATCCCATTATAGTTTTGGCCATTCATGAAATGAGTGTAAAATCAAGCTCAAACTATGAATCTAGCGCTTCACTTGCTACTACAACTGCAGGCTCCTTCTTGCTTGCCTTCTGTGGACATTTCGAGGCATAGTCTCATGCTCATGACAATGAAAACACTTGACCTTGGAAAAGTATCTCTTTCCCTCTTCGCCTTGGGACTTATTTCCCTTGGATTTATTGCCTTTTTCAACCAATGAAAAATCTTCTTATTTTTCTTTACCATAGGTCCCATCTTTGGTGCTCTACCTTATCTCTTCTATTACCAAGTCCGACCACAAACACTCCCAGTATGGTAGCTTCTCCCTCCCATTCATAGAGTCCTGGTAGCTATGCCAGCTCTTTGGAAGGCGTCGAAGAGCCAGGCTCACCTTATCATCTTGGGCTACTATCACACCAACACTTCCAAGCTCATCTTGATATTGAGTGAACTTTGTCAAGTATTTTGGTATCATCTCGTCCTCCTCCATCTTGATGTTTCTGAGCTTGTCTTTCAATGCCAAGTTCCCGTGGTCATTTTTATTCTGAAGCATATCTTTCAAGGCCTTATACATAGCATATGGAGTTTCCTTTCCATAAATACTCGAGACAATATGATCTTAAACTCCTCTAACAATATCCTTCTTGCCTTTGCTACCTTCTTCTTCCATGCATCAAGAAGTTGAGCATCTGTTGCTGCGGGATCGGGAATATCACTTTCTATGAATTCATTCAGTCCATTTTCCTCAAGAACTATCTCCATTCTATCTTTCCATGCTATGTAATTCGAATTTCCCTCAAGTTAATATTAGAGTCTCAAGCCATTGAAAGACATCTTGATCTGTTGTTGGTTTTTGAAGAATAAATCTACAAATTCGAACCTATTCAAAACAAACTCTATTCTTCTCTTCTATTGTGATTCTTGGCGCTATGATACCATGTATAAATTATACCAATGGATTCAAACTAATCTTGTAATGTACTAAAACAAAATATTGAATCCTTATACAATTTCTGGAAACAAAACATGGTCACACAATCACATAACAAGTAAGAGAAAGAGGCAATAAATCACACAACACAAGATGTATCTGGGGAAAAAAACTGCTCAAAACCATGATATATGTATATTTCATAAAGTAGAGATCATGAAATAATAAAATTTTATCCCTCTCTTAGAGAAACTCTTAGACTCTTCCAACTGTCTCACTCTGATCTAGGAAAAATTAGTCAATTACTTAGCCAATTCTCAGCCTTTGCTCAGCCTTCCTTGCTCGAATCTGGCTTGATATAAGAAATTTTAGTCCAATATTTAATCTTTTTCTTGCCTAATCTTGGCCTGCCTTCATCATGCATTCCTGGTCGAATTGAGCCCCTATTAATTAGGAAAATCCCAATTAATGATTTCGTAATTCATCTAAGGCTTCCTGATGACCTCATGCATGACCAATACAATTTTCAAACTATACAACTGATATTTATCTTCCCTTTAACCTCAATCTAAATTGGACCTTCCATAGAAATGACATGAAACAACTATTTATAATGAATTATCAGTTGAATTATTGATCACTACTTTTGAATTAAATCATATTTAATTCATTGGACCTCTCACTAGCTCATCTCTTAGTTATAACTAGTTAAACTTATTTTAACTCAATTGATTGAGTTAACTAAATACAACTCACAAATAGATGTAACTGTACCCCTTAAAATCATGGGATAAATCTACATTCCTCCTCTCTAACCTCTAACTTTAATTTCCTAATCTAACTAAGTCTTAATGACTTGATTAACTAATACAAGTTGTCATGAGATGAAATTACAAATTTTCTTCCAATTTAATTAAGGGAAAATTAAATCAGAAGCCCACTATGGTACCATTTCTGGGTTCCATTTTCTGGGTGCCATTTCTGGATGCCATTTTCACTGTTTATTGTTGCCAATTTCAACAACATCCATGGATACATAAACATTCCAACAAACTCCCCCTTTTCTAATGATGTCAACCTGAAGATTCTAAAGATAATTATTTCATTTGCATACAAAAATCTGAATTTGAGCACATACACAATCACTCTCTCTCCCCCTTTGACATCAATGGAAAAATAAAATACATAATACAATGTGATACATAGTCAATGATGGATTACTCCCCTTGAACTATTCTAACATATACCCCCCCTACGCTACTGAAAATTCTCCCCATGAATATATTTGAGACCACACCGTCTTTGAGAATAAATATACCTTAAGAAGTAATCCATCTTGAAATGAAGAAGAAGAAGAAATAAAACAATTCATAATTCTTTTTTATGTAAGAAAACAACCAAACACCACCCATTTTCCAAATTTTGCAACTTAAATTTCTCCTTGCGGCAGCCATATGATATAAGCTAACTCCATGAAAAACTCCTCAATTCCTTCGAAAATACACAACACCCATCTTCTCTTTAAGATATTAAAATTTCTCCCTTGGAAGTGGTTGAGTGAAAATGTTTTTAATTTGTTCATACGAAGCAATATAATCCATCATCACAACTTTTTTGACCACTTTTTCTCTGTGTTATGCTCCTATACCAATAGGTGTCATATATCATGATTGACTTGATGGGCTATGTAATATGTTCATACCTTTCCTTGTTGCAAAGGTTTTTCATATTGTCAAAAAATCAAAAAAATTTAAAAATGTAAAGAGGGTATACCCTAAAAGAAAAATCAAAAGGTGAAAAGAATAAAAAGGCCAAAAAGTGAAAGAAAATGAACCCCACCAAAAGAAAGGCCAAGGAAAGTGTGCAAGTCTAAATGCCACTACTTTTTTCTCTTACGTAATAAAAAAATTGTGTGCAACTTGTATCTTATGCCACAATTGGTGAACAATCAAATAGCTTAAGCTTGGCTAGTTCATGTTTGAATTTTATGTTTTAGAGATAGAGAACAAAATCTGACCAAACTGTCTAATCGTGGCAGATAAGTAGATATGTAGAGTAAATAAAAGAAGCTCAATAGCTTAATCTGAGCCCTTGGATGTAATAAGGTTAGACTCAGATAGATTTCTACATGTAAAAGAAAAGAAAGTGTGATAAGGGTTTGCCAGTCTATGTGCACGCTAATAAAGAAGAAAAATGCTAAGTTAAAGTAGGTAGGGTAGTGTTGTATGGATTAATCTGTATTGCGGACAAGACCATTCTCCCTAGTACTAAAAGTATCTAGCAACAAACATCCAAATAGAGTAATATTTATCTAAGCATATATGATCTATGAAAAGCTCTATATAGGTGTAAAAGACTTACCATTTGTCCAGTGCTTGTTTGAAGTTGTTGTTATCCCTCGCGTGCTTGAAGGAGTTTCTCTTGTAAACTTGCAGTCACAAACAAGCAAAGGATTACATAGCACCTGTATAGCAATAATCATAAACTATGCTTATCATAGTGATCAAGGAATCTATGAAATAAACCATTGATTGAAAGCTTATTGAGAAAAATGAGTATATTTGTATTAATTTCAAAAGAAGAAAATCCTTACAACCTGAGCCTTGATGTTGCACAGGACTTTCCGGGGTCCGAAGCAAGAGTCTCTTTTACTTTGATAAGCTCCGCACTCCTCCAACCAAGACAAATAGAGGTATGTAATATCTCCTAACAAAAGTCTTAGTTAACTAAGTCTAAATCTCAACGACACTTAACCTCAAATATTCTTAAGCTTGAACTCCCCTTGAGGCTATCCAATGCCTCTTTTATAGTGGAAAAGAGGAGGTTTTCTATTCCAAGTATGAAGGGATAGAATCCTCTTTCAAAGGGATAAGCTCCTCACATCAAGGGGTTAGCTCCATAAGGTAAGGGATTCATGCACATCACAAGAGTGGTTCTGCCACCACAAGATCCATTCTAGAAGCTTCTAGAATTTAATTTAATTGAGCTTTTTGAGATTTACTTGCGCCTTTTTAATCTTATAGGGGTCCACACCTATAAAAAAGATAAAGTGAGTTCAGGAACGCAGGAAAGCTGAACATTGGGTGTGGGACCATAGGCAAGATAGCCAGAAAGTGTGACACCAAAGTTTAGGAGACTTTTAGGATTTTTTTGTGATTTTCAAGGCTTGACAAGAGGAACTTATATGTTAGACTTGCCAAAGGGGGAAGTATGAGTAATAATGAGCTCATACTTATGGCAGAATTTCAGGATGACAATTTTTAGTGTAACAGATTGCCCCCTAAAGTGCAAAGTCTGGAATAGATGAAACTGAAGTCTATCATATATGAAGAATGCAGTACTTTATCATTTCAAGGATCATCCTGTGGACACCCCAGTCAGCACCTATAAAAAAATTCAATGAAAAATATATATTTATACATATCATCACTGAGGTAGGCATTCCCATACTCAGATTAAACTAACTAAAAACTGATTCAACTGTTCTGATACAGGAATGATTTTGAGTACATCACAGTATAGACATGTGTGAACACAGTATGGGCGCAGCCATCTGTTTATAAATAGTCCACTGTATAAATGACAATAAAATTCCTCGCAGCCTGGATGATAGAAACTAGATCCAGGGTCTTGATTTCCGTATCTCGAACTAGTACGATTCTATCCATGTGAATGAATGTGTCGAAGTTGAACATGGTAGAAACCACTTGATTACCAGTCAATGATGTAAACTGTTAACAAGTGTGAGAGTAACCACCAGTAATGTCAAAGGCTCTCAAAGTACCCAGTACAATCCATGAAATGTGAATGAATGAGCTGAAGTCGAACATTTCATGGAATCATTCGATCGAAGGTTGACGATGTAACCTGTCGTCGAAAGTGAGAAACCTGCCATTAAGGCATGCAAATTTCAATGTACTGATGATTTATAGATCAACTGCCTAGATAATGAGTTGTCATCGATAGAAAGTGATCCGTCATAAGCAAGCCCACAACACGAAATCATAGATCCAGTTTTGAAAATATATTGGCAAGGACTAACTCAGGGATGGTCAAAATGGATGACAGATATTTTATAGATGAATGGTTTATTTGAACTGTCCTCTTAAACACATAACAACACTGCAGATGGCTTGGCGACAATTGACCCAAAGCTAATACCCAGAAACCGGATGAAAAATTTCAATGAGGTTTGATTAGCTGTTAGGCAAAGGATTTCCCAACCCAGGTGAATGAAAGTGTCGTGTTCAAGAGTGGTTGACTGAATTTTCGAAGAATCAAAATATAATAAACACGCCCATTTTCCTCTCTTTTCGCCCACCATTTCTGGCAAGTACCTCTTTATTTTTGACAAGCTTGAGGAGGATAACATTTGCTCGTTTATAAGCTCATCCTTCAGATGAGTCCAACTTAGTTTAAGATTCAAACCCTAAGAAGGAGTGGTTCGTTCCTATTTGAAATTGAACAAGTCCTTTACTGTTAAATTTTAACGAGTCCAGTATAGGAGAAACTCGGTGTTTTTCAATTTTAGGGAGTCAGAAGAAAAAACTTAAGAAAACTCCATGGGTGTACTTTTTCGTAAATTTAGTCTCTCAGGCCTGAAAAATGATAAAATAATGCAGGAGAGAACTCTATTGACTATAATTAGTCAACGTATACCTTTTTCGTAAATAGTCCATTTCAGTCCGTAAAAGGGGTAAACTTATACTGAAGTGACGATTATTCATTTAATTTAACGAGTTCGAACAATCAAGTACTCGGCGATCTTTTCATGTTTAGAGAGTCTGAAAAAGGCTTAAAAGAGGACTCCAATGTTTCGATTTTTCGTGAATTTTTGAAAGAGTCCGAAAAAGTGATAAAAGTATGCTCTTTGTTGAAAAATGATCAACTCTCCTGAAAAATCCAATTTCTGCACAAAAAATTGAAACATTACACATACCTGTTTAAGATGAGTAAAAATGCTTCAAAAATACCCTTTTTAAAGTGAAAAATAAATAAATTAAAAAATTCATCTATTCAAAAAACTTATAAAAAGGACTTTTTCAATTTCATTTTTACCGTTCAAGTTCAGAGTGAAAAGTAGAAGCTTTTGGGTAAAAATTTCCTGTGAAGATTCTGGAAAATCCATTCATTGAAATCGAGAACCGTCAGTCCCAGGTAATCCATGACCTCTTAATCTTGCATTTAATCCATTTACAATTCATTTTTAGGCTTAAAATTTTATTTTTGAGGAAAAAATATGGTTCAAAAATCGCCCATGGGGGTCTGCAGGTGACACACATGGTACCTGCGGACCCCGACTTTTTTCTACAAAGAAAAAAGTTGTGGGTCCACACTTTCCTTTCAGAGTGCGTGTGTTCCTACGCACTATTTACAAAGGTAAAGTGTGGTCCCCGCGCGTTTAAATTTAAAACTCAAATTTCTCTTTGGCCACCCAAAATTTTTCAAATTAGATTGTTCTAATCTATCTTTTTATGTATTGTAGGACTAACAAGATGTTGATTTGGAGAGAACGTGAGCACGAGGATGTGGATGACGCCGCAATGCTCCATATGCCCACAATGCAATCATTAAGAGCGTGTGGTTTATATAAATTCTGGGCCATCCAAGGCATGAGAGCACAGGTAGAGCTCCTGACATGGCTAGTAAACAGGTGGAACGTGCAGGACCAGTGTTTCATTATTGGCAGCCACCGGCTCGAAATCGAGCTGGAGGAAATTTATTTTCTGACTGGTTTGTCCAAGAGGGGTGAACAAATCTCCTTGTTTGGGACTAGGCTAGGTGGCAAGACTGTCGCTAGTCTTCGGCAAGAATTCTGTAATGATGAAGCAGAACCCAGGGACAAACGGATTGATATAAAAACTATCATTCATCCTGAGCTGAAATTTATTGCATTTACTCTTATCAGACTGTGTAGGAGTGCAGCATTGCATGTAGCTACCGGTTCTCAGATGCGCATTGTTGTGGATTGTTTTCGCAGCACCATTTTCAACTGGTGTGACGTTGTGTTGGCTAATATAAAAGGCCAACTAACTAGAGCGAAAAATGGGAAACTGAATAACTTTGGATATGGATCCATCGTCGTCTCCTTTTTTCTAGAGAGGATTCCTATGCTAGCTCCACAGAGTATCCCTGTTGATGCCAGTCGACTTAGAGAACCTAGGATGGTTCGTTGGTCCGCACTGATGGCCCGTCAGGGTATTGAGGGCGCTAAGATTGTTCGATTTTCTTCTTAATATTTTCGTTGGATGGATCGCCAAATTTTTATCATAGAGGACTTTCCACACACTAGGATAGATTTTCGCAGTGACCGAGAGATGACTCTCCCAGCAGGGGAACAGTGGGATGACTTAGGTAAAAAATATTTCTTCAACAGTTTCTAAGTTCTAAAATTTTTTATTTTTAAATCGTCTTGAAAATTAATAACCAAAAGTTTTTTGAATACAGTTGTGGGCTCACGGTGACCAGCCCATCTCCAACCTTATGAAAGAAGACAACCAGTTGTAGCCACACCAGCTCCAGCAGGCCAATCAGTAGAAATATTGACTGATTTAGAACATCATCTAGAGCGTTTGACTCTAGATATTCCGGAGACAGACATAGATGAAATTCCACTCAGATTACAGAGATACGTGATTGGTGTTCCAGGAACTTTTAGGAGGTTCCTGTGTAGGGTGGCTTGGGCAGTGGTTTCTTATCGTGATCACCATCAATGATGGGATGATCGTATTGTAGAACCATATTTTTGACTTTTTGTGTTATCATTTTCCGATCATAAGGTGTTTCCAACCTATGATCGAAGATGATGTATATTTTTTTAAAACACTTTTATACTATGATATATATCACTATTTACCGGCTATCTGCGTACATTTTATGAATGTTGTTTGTTTTACTGTTTCGATCACTGCAAATGTTGATTTATCATACTAGAAGAAACTGTGTCTGCTAATGTATTTAAATGTCTTGGAATATGTTGATATTAAATGTAGTCAAATTCACGTTCCAAGAGACGAACTATTAAAAATAACCGTAACAACACTGGATTTCTAATGGAATAAACCCTGTTAAGCTGTAATACAACAAGTTCAGAATCCAACCTCACAATCAAACTCCGAATCCCAAATGATATGGACTCAGATAATAACTCAATCACTGCGCTATACTCGGCAATGTTATTCATTGTTTGGCCAAGGCTTACCCCATGCATGGAAACGAACTCGTCAGAGGGTGAATAGATAACCCAAGCTGCGGAAGAAATGTTCCTTGTACTACGAAAAGCACCATCAGCAAAACCAATGTAGGTTTGAAGAGACTTCTACATCTGCAATATCAAGAGTAAAAATCAGATAAGCAGGAATAGTGATAAAAACACACTTCTAAACTAGGCACAACTTTCTAATCTAAGACACACCAGCAGTAAAGAAATCTAACCTAAAAAATAAAAGACCTCCATACCAGGTTTAAGCATAATATCACTTCAAATATAACCCATTTATGGGCTTATCTACATGGATACCATCAAAATCTATCAGCTCATAGGCCCCTTTTGCTAGCTTTCTCTTAAAAATGAAAGGACCATGCCACAAGGGCACGAATTTCCCAGCTCCTAGCTTATCGTTGGCTTGATCATAAACTAAGACTAGGTCTCCTTATGAAAAATTTCGAGGGGTAACACTTCTATCATACTGAGCTTTTACTCTTTTGACATGAACCTCGTTTGCTATTGCAGCGTTTCTCTGATTTTCATCCAACTGAGCCAAATACAAAAAACGTTTCTCCTCTTCAGACTTAGCTGGGAGTAACTCTATGGCTAATTTCAAATATGGAATTTCGCATTCAATCAGCAACACAGCTTCCAAACCGTAAACGATTTGAAAGGGAGTGAAACCAGTTGATGTTTTGACTGAGGTTCAGTATGCCCAAAGTGCTGAAAATAACATGGAATGCCAATTCGTCTTGTGAATACCAATAATTCGTCTGATCATGGTGAATAAAACTTTATTTATGGCTTCGACCAGACCATTTTCTTGTGGATAATATGGAGTGGAACTATCGTGACGCAGGCCAAGCTGTTCTGTTAGTTCAATCATCATGACATTCCGAAAATGGCTTCCATGATCAGTAATAATGGCTTGAGGAACACCGAACCTAGAAATTATGTGATTAAATATGAAAGTTGTAGTAGTCTTGCCGTCAGCCGAAAATGTAGGCATCGCCTCGGCCCACTTATTAAAATAATCTACTGCTAAGATAATATATGCATGCCCCTTGACCGAGTGAGGGTTACATGTAATAAAATCGATACCCCATTTTGCGAAAGGACCAACAGAAATTATGGGATGAAGAGGAGCGGGTGGCGTGCGCATCTTACGATCAAAAAGTTGACAATTGTGGCATTTCCGGACTGCATAAATACAATCTTTGAATAATGATGACCAGAAATAACCAGCGCGCAATATCTTTTGGGCTGTGGCATACCCAGACATATGACCGCCACATGCTCCAGAATGGCATTCATTTAAAACCTTTTCAGCTTCTTCATGAACAATACAGTGTCGGAAAATAGAATCCGCTCCACGACGATAAAGTGTATCACCAATAATATTATACTGTTGGGATTGGAAATGTATTTTACGTCGCTAAGATCGCGAGATTTCAGGCCGAAAAGATTGGGTTTGGAGATAAACGATAATATCTCCATACCATGGATCAAGAGTATTGATAAGAAACAAAGATTTATCCGCAATGGGTTGCTCTACCATAGTTTCAGTATCAGTAGAGGGGAAATCACACATTAGTTCTGCAAATACCAAAGATTTCTTTGCCTTGGATTTCTCAAACTCCAAGTCAAATTCCTGCAGGATGACTATCCATTTGGAATACTTGCCCCCTAGCAATTGTTTAGTCAAAATGTACATCATAGGGTTGCAATCAGAAATTACCGTAGTTTTGCGTAACAATATGTAATGTCTAAATCGTTGGATAGCTTGAACAACTGCCAAGGCCAATTTCTCCACATGTGTGTATTTGATTTTGGTCAGATGCAGATTCCGACTAAGATAATAAATCACATTTCCATCGTTAGATTCGTCTTCCTCAAATAAAACCATACCAATAGTGGAATGAGAAGTAGCGAGGTACAAAATGTAATCCTGGTTGTATTTGGGAGGATGCAATAATGGTGCATGGGTTAACGCGTGTTTAAGTGCATTGAAAGACCGATCAGCGATCTCATCCCAAAAGAATGGAATGTTCTGTTTCAGCAATCGGGTAAAACCTTTCGTAAGCTCGGCATAGTTAAGAATAAATCGACGTAAAAAGTTTGCTTTCCCCTGCAAACTTTGGAGTTGGCGTAGATTCGAAGGAGGAGGTAATTTGACAATAGCTTCGACCTTCGATGGATCGACGTGAATACCTTCTTTCGAGACAACAAATCCCAATAAACGACCCAACTCGACACAAAAAACACATTTGTGTGGATTCAGCTGAATTCGATAATGCTGACATCTCATAAAGATAGCATGTAAATGTGTGAGATGGTTAGCCCTACGTGATGAATGATCAGGTAAATCATCAAGATATGGTTGCACAATGTGCTTAATGTCATGAAATGCATAAGACATTGCCCTTTGAAAAGTTGCTCTAGCGTTCTTCAATCCAAAGGGTAGTTTGCAGTAAGAAAATGTCCCCCACGGACAAATAAAAGGTGTTTTTGGCTGATCAGCAAGGAGTATGTTTATTTGATTATACCCTAAAAAGCCGTCCATAAAGGAAAACATTTCACTGCCGGCACAATCATCGATTATTTGATCGATATAGGGAGTTGGATAATTGTCTTTAGTACAAGCTCGATTAATATCCCTATAATCGATACATACTCGTATCGTTCCTTCTTTTTTAGTCACAGGAGCAATATTAGATACCCAATCTGTTAAAGAAATCAGATAAATGAAATCTGCATGAAGTAATTTTTCAACCTCTGCTTTGATAGTAGCAGCTTTTCTAGGATGCATTTGACGTAGACGTTGACGGACAGGTTTGGCATCTGGGTAAGTCTTGATTTTATGTACGACAACTGACGGATCAATTCCTGGCATTTATTCATAGGACCAGGCAAACACATCACATAATTCTTGAAATAGGGCTTTATAAGTTTGAATTTCATCTTCAGTACAGAAAGAACCTATATGAATGTTTTTAATTATTCCAGGTTTTACTGAAATGTCAATTGGAATTGTTCGAGAAATATTTTCCAAATTTAACTCAGCTTCAGGATTTTTCAATGGATTTTGCGGTTCCTTGACATATTCAGCAGTAAAGATTGAAGCGAAATCATCTTCAAAATGATCTAGTTTAGGTAAAAACAAAGATTAGTGATGTAGATCTTCCCATGGTAAATCGTCAACAGACAAGAACTCACAAATCTGCTCATCAGTATGAACAAGTTCAGGAAATTCCATTGTAGCTGAACTAGATATAGAAAGTGATTCCTCGTGGATCCCATTCACTGGATCAATTTCGGTTGAAGAGGGGTTGGAAAATGACTGTACAGCCTGATATGCAAGTTCAAATGGACTCAAAGGCATCATGCCATCAAATGAATCTAACTCGGATTCGGAAGGTACGATCCAAGGATCATCAAACATAACAGAGTCTAACGAAATCATATGAATAGTTGCAACAGAAGGTGATACGTTAGGAGGAGGAATGGAAAAAATTCCTAGCAAAGCAGAATCTTTAATCAAACCTACTCCAACATCCTTGTATGGGATAGCCGCTTTACCAACATGCTGGATTGTTTCTGTAGAGGTTGGGTCGGAAGAAAAATAAGTTAACTGATCTATTGCAACGATCCTTCCTTGATATGGAAATTTTATGAGTCGGAAGACCGAAGAGACAACAGCAGTCATAGCGTAAGACCAACTATGACCCAGAAGAAGGTTGTAATCAAGAGGGGCATCAACCACTTCCACATCTAGATTTACAATTTTACCTTCAACCCCTATGGGTAAATCCTGCAAAATACCAAAAGGGTGGAAACCTCGACCATCAAAAGCCTTAAGAATCATCGGAGATTGGTTCAGCATAGGAGAACCAAGCGATTTCCAACACTGAATCGACATAATACACGTTGAAGCTCCCTCATAAATCACAGTCCAATAGATCGGTCTATTTTTTACTATCACCGGAATCTGGAAAGCCATTTGGTGAGGTAGGCGAGGTGTACTATTTTCTAGATCGAAGATTATAAGATTAGAATCCTGAATATCGACAGCTCCTATGGTAGACAAAAGCAATTTACGCTGTGTTGGGCATGATTGCAGCACTTCCAAAGCCGACATCGCTAAAGGAGAATTAGCTAAGTCTTCAACAATGTTGTAATTCTGAGCAGCTCTTGCATGTGGATTGAAAGCTGATTTACGAAGAACACCTTTAGCTTGAAAGCTTGCATGTGGATTGAAAGCTGATTATTAAGTCTGGATTTCGTTTCTCGATCTGTAGCGGACCAGAAACAGGAGGAGGTGTAGTTGATGTATTTGCATTAGAAGATTCTGCTTCTTTACCATCAACAAGATTCTTAGTACCATAATCTTGCAATCGCGTCGCAATCCTTACATGAGACATCATCAAAATTGGTTCTTCTGAAGCAGTCAAGGTAGAACCAACCATCTTACTATCTTGAGTCGGAAAGGGATCCTTCAAGACAACAGGTTGTGAACCTTTGACGAATTTCGCAACCTCGGCCCGATGTGGGCATTCCTTAGTAAAATGATCTTCATCACAAATGTAACAAGGATAACATGGTTTACGTTTTTCGTCATTGGATTCATTTTTATCAGTTTTTTCTTTCGAATTATTTTTGTTTTTATTCTTCCCTTTATTTTTACTACCGGATTTAGATTTAGCTGTAGATGTCTCCACAACATGAATATCGGCAGAAACTTCGGGGGAAGATTCTCCTTTCGGGGAATCAGGTAAAGTTATAATTGGAGAAGAATTCTTTGAAGATTTCTTCTTACTTTTAGTATTGACGGTACCAATCATACCATCAACGGCATGAGACCCTGAAGGAGCAGCAGCTATTTGACCTTGTTTTGGAAGGTCTGGGATTTTTTCATGTAAAGTACCCGACTGTGTGTAAACGAGGTCAAGGTACTGAGCTTGAGCAATTACTTTCTCTTCAGTAACAACACCAGCCTCAGCTACATCTTCAGTAATCTTGGGTAACAATGATTTAACAAGCCATTCTGCCAAAATTTGATCGGGAATATAAAATTTCACCAAACGTCTCCTACGTCGCCATTCATCAATATGATCAGAAATATACGTAGATGTGGATTGTTTTAGCGAAGTTAATAATTCTGTGCCATTTTCGTATATGACCGGAAACTAAAAATCAGTCAAGAAGGAAGTTGCTAACTGACTGAAGTTATGAAATGAGCCTCGTGGTAACTCAATGTACCATTTGGCTGAAAGACCAATAAGAGTTCTTTGGAAAAGACGTAAGCGAATCGAATCATCAATGATTGAATTAGATGCACACCAAAGGTGATAAGTCATGACGTGATTTGATGGATCCTCTCCTGACTTACCTTCAAATTTCGGTATATCACTGGGCAACTTATGCGGCATTGGCAGCCAATACGGATAATAAAAAATTGTATCATTCGTAAGGCGCGTCAAACCAGGTAAATCCAGAGTTGCAATAAATGGTAACTAATGGTTAGGGTCGCAAAAACCTTGAGTAGCCAAAGCAGTTCCAGGAGGCGGATATCCAGGATAACTTGGAATTGGATTTGCATTAGGAATTGTATAACCTCCTAGAAAACCAGGATTAACTGGACCAAACTGGGGTTGTTGAGGCTGTTGATAAGTATAGCCAGGGTACGGTTGATACTGATAGTTTGGATTTTGTGTATAGGGACCAAATTGTGGTTGTCACTGGTATGGTTGATACGTGAATTGCGGTTGACTTGTGACAACTGTACTTGTACTGGCTTGTCCCGTAGGCATCTGAACCGAAGTCTGAATTGAAGATCCTGACTGGGGTACAGAGACTTGAGGGATTTGCACAGATGCAGGGATAGACAAACTTGGGGTTACAGATACTCCAAAAGCAGGTGTTACAGGTTGAATAGTCGTAGCAGCAGTTATAGCAGTTTGAGGCGGAGTCTTAGGTGATCTAGGACCAGCTTGCTGAACAGTACTAGATGCAGAAGGTTGAATAGTAAGCTGGATAGGTTGCTGAGTTGGACCAAAAATTAAAGGCTGTCCAGGCTGAGAAGGCAACTGCACATTAGGCTGCATAGGCTATTGATATTGGGATGGATCCAACACCATATTCATTCCGGGGCATTTTCCCATAGAAGTTTGAATGTAAGGACCATAACCTGGTTGAACGTAGGGTTGATAAGTAAGTGGTACATTTCTGGCTCCTTGAATAGATGGCTGACCAGAAGGCTGTTGGAAACCTTGAATTGGCTACTGACCTTGAGATTGATAACCCTGAGGCGCGTACTGAATCTGGGGTTGATAAGGACCCTGAGGAGCATATTGAGTTTGGGGTTGACCTTGGGGAATATACTGTCTTGAAGGTTGATACCCTTGAGGTGTGTACTGTCCTTGGGGTTGTCCCTAAAAATAATATGATTCCACAGTTTTTCCTACGAAAAAGCTACCTTGAGGTTGCCCCCCAGGTGGTAATTGACTTCCTAAAGGTTTCCCCCTAGGCGGTAACTGACTACCTTGAGGTTGCCCCCTAGGCGGTAACAGATTTCCCTGTGTTTGCCCTCCAGGCGGTAACTGACTGCCTTGAGGTTGAGGATTCCGAATATTACCAGACATCATATAGATTTGATCTGCGTTCGACGTTTCAGTTTTAACACCATTAAAACCAGATGACAACACTTGTTCGATTGGTTGAGGAGCTGCTCCCGAGAAAGTAACAGACAGAGCCTGATATCCCAAAGGAACATAAGGACCACCATGTAAAAATGATTCCGGTGTCTGGGAAAACATGGATGACTCTTCGGCCATAATGGATGGCAGATAGTAACCTCTGGGTGTAGGATGAAATGGAACTCGAGGTGGAGAAAAATCAAGACCCAGATTCTCTAAAAAGTTTGTTAAAGATAGATACCAGGCACTAGTTCGAATAGGGTTGTAGAAAATAGATTCACGCTCCCTAAGATTTAAGGATTGAGGGGAGTCGGGAAGAGATATATCTTTGTCTGGATTAGTAAGTTCTTCAATGGAAATAAGACCAGCTGGAAGATCGTCAATGACGATATTTCTTACCCTAGGTGAACCAAGATCGCTAGAAGTTGGTGAAATAAATCCTGAGGATGTTTCCAAAACAGAAGGTTCAGTTTCAGGTTCAGAGATTTCAGGTTCGTCAGCTAGTTCACTGGAAGCAGGAATACTACCAGTAACTTCAGAAACTGAAATCGGTTCTTGAATGTATTATTTTGTAGGTATTTGACGATCAGGATGAATAACTATAGAGGAAATTCAAATTTTTGTTGATCTAATCCTACCACTACTGGATGATACCAGAGCACGAAGCCCTTCAAGTTGACTTGGTGAATATTCAGGGGGTTTCCCTTGTAGTCTCAGGGATTGTCTCGGCAATTCTGCCACGATTAAAGATTAACTAATCACATGCAAACAAATAAAATTTCAATGAAAACACCTAAAGTCTCTAAAGAAACAAACAGCTGAATCACACGCTTAAAAATCTAAGAGTTCAAACCACACACAAACAGTAACTTTCTGTACTAAAAACACTAGTTGGTGATGAAATCCAACATAGTATAAATTTAACACAGAAAGGGCAGTTGGAACAGTTACCCCGACAACCTGCTTAATAAAAGATTAGCACAAGTTTCCTCACAAAACCATCTCGTGTGAAGAGGACCCCCCAGAGAGTCCAAGTGAGTCTAGTCGACGTCTGCTCCAGGTACAGTGAGATATTTCCTTCACCGTCACCTTAGGAAATAATCTTAAGATAATGGACACTAAGGTTACCAACAGTAACAAATATAACTGGGGGAACAGCCTATGATCCGATTTCATGCGCAAGGGTAGAGTAGCAAGCTCAATCCCCTTGAAGGCTCCTCGACATGGTTAATCCGAGGTTTACCGACAAGTGACCCCAGGCTCCTCGACAATGGTTAATCTGAGGTTTACCATTTGTAATATGCGCAAAATCTTCTATCTTCCCCAATGAAACAGAATTGATTGTCTCAAAGGTTCGGACATGATCTCGTGATTGACTTCTTTAAGAGAAGCTTCCCAGATTATATAAATTACAATTGGATTTTTCTCCTACCGCAAGTTTTGTCTACTTGTTTGTTTTTACTACCTTGGAGAGTTAACTACTCCCTACTCCAAGATACTAGCCTAATCTATGTTGGTGATAAGAGCCCTAGAAAATAAAAAGATTGCTAGATGAATTTTAATTAAGTGTTACTTTTAAGAGTTGTTCCTTAAGTCAATGGGTGCGGAAATGAAACTCTGATGGTGTGAAGACTCGGTTTCCAAAAGACACTAAAAATGCACCTAAAAATGATAATCAGTTGTTTTCTTTCAATGAAATTCTAACTAAGGAAAATTTAGAGAATGCAACTCTTTTAATAATCAATTCCTTCTTTAAACATAAAGAATACTTGAAAGAAAATATTTTTGTATTTTCCAACAAATGATCAAAGCTCACAATAAAAATCCATTTACTTTCCAAAAACTTGAAGCTACAAAACAATTTTCCTTCAAAAGAAATCTAGAAATTTTAAAAGCACTCAAAACTACAAACTAATTTCGAGATCTACAAAGTTTAATAGCACACAAAACTACAAACTTTAATAATCTAAATGAATAAAAGCTTTAAGATTTTTTTTTTAAAGAATGTTTTACTTAGTTGTTCAGCAAACTAAGGATCTATTCGTCCAGAATAACAAAAAGATCGAAAACACTCAATTATGTTTTTATAAAAAATGAAATTCAAAAACCAATAACAAAGTTTCTTTTCGAAGATTTGCAAAGAAACAGGTAACTCGATTTCTCAATAAAGGATGATTTCACAATCAGGTCAGATCCAACAAAAAGACAAAAAAAAGACCGAGGTAATATGGGGTACTTCTAAGTGTCAAATGCTTCAAATCGCTACAAAGACCAAGTGAAAAGCAATCCAAAACACAAAACTTCTAGAAAATCATCAAAACACCAATACTGCTGAGATTTATTAACAGAAAGCTTTTGACAGAAACAATCACCAATCTGGGCAGAAAAAAAAAAACTGAAAATAAAAATAAAGATGAACTAAAGAAAGAAATTTGATTTTTTTCAAAACTTTAACAGGGTCTATAGGCTCCAAGATATCATAGGTGCGGTCCCGCACTGTTTACATAGGAAAAGAGTGAAACTTCCCGCACTATGAAAACAAGGTAAAGTGTGGTCCCAGGAAACACTAGAGAAAAACCCAAAGGATTTCAAAATTTTCAAAATAGAGAAAACCTAAGCTACCCAGGCAGATGTCAATCAATCAAAAACCAAGAAAAACGTTTCCTCAAATCAAAATAAAAGAGAACCAAAAACAACAAGTTCTTTCCCCAGTGGAGTCGCCAATTTGTTGTATGGATTAATCCATCTTGCAGACAAGACCGATCTCCCTAGTACTAAAAGTATCTAGCAAAAAACAGCCAAATAGACTAATATTTCTCTAAGCATATATGATCTATGAAAAGCTCTATATAGGTGTAAAAGGCTTACCATTTGTCCAGTGCTTGTTTGAAGTTGTTGTTATCCCTCGCACGCTTGAAGGAGTTTCGCTTGTAAACCTGTAGTCACAAACAAGTAAAGGATTACATAGCACCTGTATAGAAATCATCATAAACCATGCTCATCATAGTGATCAAGGAATCTATGAAATAAACCATTGATTGAAAGCTTATTGAGAAAAATGAGTATATTTGTATTAATTTCAAAAGAAGAAAATCCTTACAACCTCAGCCTTGATGTTGCACAGGACTTTCCGGGGTCCGAAGCAGGAGTCTCCTTTACTTTGATAAGCTCTGCACTCCTCCAACCAAGACAAATAGAGGTATGTAATCTCTCCTCAAAAAAGTATTAGTTAACTGAGTCTAAATCTCAACAGCACTTAACCTCAAATATTCTTAAGCTTGAAATCCCCTTGAGGCTATCCAATGCCTCTTTTTATAGTGGAAAAGAGGAGGTTTTTTGTTCCAAGTATGAAGGGATAGAATCCTCCTTCAAAGGGATAAGCTCCTCATATCAAGGGGTTAGCTCCATAAGGTAAGGGATTCATGCACCTCACAAGAGCGGTTCTGCCACCGCAAGATCAATTCTAGAAGCTTCCAGAATTTACTTTAATTGAGCTTTTTGGGATTTACTTGCGCCTTTTTAATCTTATAGGGGTCCGCACCTATAACAAAGATAAAGTTCTTTCAGAAATGCAGGAAAGCTGAACATTGGGTGCGGGACCGCAGGCAAGATAGCCAGAAAGTGCGACACCAAAGTTTAGGAGACTTTTAGGAACTTTTTCTGATTTTCAAGGCTTGACATGAGGAACTGATATGTTAGACTTGCCAAAGGGGGAAGTATGAGTAATAATGAGCTCATACTTATGGCAGAATGTCAGGATGACAATTTTTAGTGTAACAGGTAGGTAGATGATGTTGCAGAATTACATGTGATGGACAATGATTCTAAATTTGTTAATCTTTACTTTCATCACGAGTGCGAGGCAAACATTACACTGGAGGAATTTCAAGAAAAACAAGGTCAAATGATTAGCTTCCCTTCTCATTTTTCCCTAAAAAATTTCACTAATTTCCCCCAAGTACTAAGGCATTTGAAAATTAGAGGGGCTTAGAGCATTTCTCTGACTTCTTGAGGGATCAGACCCTTGGCCCAATAATTTAAAAAGCCTAAGTACTTAAAGCCATCCATAAGTCATTCATTTACTTCCATAAGTCTTTTCCTAAGTAAAATCCTATTTTACTAAGGAAAATTACACAATATCCCACAAAAAACCCTTTTTTTCATTTGAGCCTAAGTTAAATACCCAATCCTAATGTTTTATACTTAGTGCTTTTTTCATTCATTATCACATATTAATTTTTAACTTATATTATTTAAGTCCCCTATAAAAATCTACCTTTTTCCCGTATTACTATAACTATACAAAATACCCAAATTTTACATATTCCGCCCCTTGGTTAAAATATAACCATAATACAACATTATTTTAAATAATAACTTTCCCTACCAATCACGTTGCTCCTGATATAATTAAATAATCTTTGATTGTATTGGGCCTGCCCTCATTAAACGTCCGTCAACTCACCTCCTCGATAACCGTCTGATCAAGCACCACACATCCAATGGTCGTCGTGCATTTTGCATGGCCTTCCATGAACGAACGATAACGTGCAATTACGGAGTGGTTTTGTGAACAGTGCCCCGCCACGCGTCGCAAAATCTATGGAATCGCTGGCTCCTGGCCAAATACCGCTCGTCCCAAAAAGTGGTGCGATGTCATACCATTTACCACCCTCCGCATATGACAAAATGTCATTTCCCACGTACGTCATATGCCTGAATAACAAAAACCCCCGCCAACCTTGAATTTGTTAATAAAACAAACAAAACTTTATTTTCCTTATTATGTGCTGTGACCAGTGTTCCCATGCAAAGAACGTCAAAGTCAATTTTCGAAGATTTCCAACCACCACTTTGCTAAGAAATTTGCATCCGAATCAGTCTAGAACCTGTCAACCATTGCCTGCACCTATTTTTGCACCATTCACAGGTATTTATCCAATTTCTATCGAAACCCTGCAAGTCTTGGTTTTACACTCTAAAGAAAAAGACTAAAATACAGTATAATTCAGTCTTTGTTTTACTACATAAGTTCCCAGACTTGTGAATTTTTCCCATTTTCACTGAAAACCCAAATTCCTTTCTGAATCCATAAGAACCAAAAATGGAAACCTTTGCATCTTTGACTGTTGCACCCTTGAATGCTCCCCACAAAGATTTAGACTATCTGCCTCTAGCGGATAGGGACTTCCAGATAAAAGACCTCACCTTTAGTGAAAATCCCCTGAAAATATTTTTCCAATGCAGAGATAATTACTTGAATGGCTCTGATATTTTTGGACTGTGGGAATCCAATCTTCCTATGTATTTTCTACCCTCAGTTCATGTCTTTCCTGAAATAATTTATCACTGTGATGCCAATTATTACCCTAATCAACGAGCAGTTATGCCCCCAAATCAAACCATTTTTTTTCCAATAACTGCTCAATCTATCAATGAAATGTTACAATTTCATCTTGGTCAAGCCTTGACTCCCCTTTCCATGGGAGATTTACTTGAAAAATCCACAAAATTATCCCAAGAAGAACTGAATCGCCTTTGTCAAACTTTCATGCTACAAGAACATCAACCCAAAGGCCCCCCTCCTTATGGACATACCTTTTTCACAGAGATGGGCAGAATTATAGTGGATATGATATCTTTAATAATGGGATTCAACACTAGTGAGTACGTTGATGAAATAACCCTAGTGTTGTTATCAATTTTTACTCTTGGACAACCCCCTGTTGTCAAATATGATTTTGCCTCTTACATTACTGACAAGATTCATGACCAGTTCATGAGACTAGAAGATGAAAGAGTTTTCAAATACTCCACTTTTATATACCATCTTATGCTCTATTATCAGTCAGAGAATTTCCCCTTCCCTGTCATGAAACTTGACACCAGAGGAAATCCAAGGTCTATAATTTTCTAGTCTGCAGTCTTCCATAGTTCCTTTGAGTCCCCTTACTCATATAATGAATTCATTAACCTATTTGTTCACCCAGAAACCACCTTATTAATAGGAGTTTCCCCTCCTAGGATTAATAGTGATATGAAGAAAATCCTCTAGCTCTCCAAGCAATATAGGATAGGTGATTGGTACCTATAAAAAAATCATATAGAAATCAGGATATATGGATGTGAGCTCTGCCCTTTCAAGCTACCAAAGTATGTTCCAATGAGGCTCTTTTCCTTGGAATATTTCAGGCAAATGATAAATTCAGACCTGGTCCATTTTTGTAATGCCAAGAAGAAACCTCAACTTAGAATCAAGAGTCAGTTAGGCCTTTTTGTCTGTAATAGTAGAGATGCATGGAAAGAAGCAGAAATAATTCTGGAAGATTATCTTAAGTTGCAAAATATTTTTCGGTGGGTACCATATGACCCTAAAAACTTTATATGTGGTAGAATAATGAAGAAAAAATTGTCACCATACATTCACCATAGGATTCGAGAGATTGAACAATTTGCAAACATTGATGAATGGATGGAAGGGACCCTAGTAGAAAAGGATAGTGAACAGGTCAATGTTGATAATGTTATGAGAGATCTTGAGAAATTTTTTGACCTGGATTATTTTGGGTAGGTACAAAGATCAGGGATTGGTCCCTCCTCTACTGGAACCTCTTAGCAACATTCACAGGAAACTAGCACACCAACAATAGCAACATCCAAAGGTAAGGAAAAAGAGACCAGTACACAGGCCACAAAGCAATTCACGATGTCAGAGAAACCTGAAGCTTCCAAGGGACAAGCCCAAATGCAGACTTCTCCCACTTAGGTTAATATGGCAAAAACTTTAATCTTGCAAACTCCCCTGAATGAGGAAATAAGTAAAAAGAGAGACAGTGAAATAGTTACCCCTACCAGTAGACCTTCAGAACAGCCTGGTACCAAAAGTAAAAGATTAAATCCCCTCTCAGAAGAATAAATTGTTGAAGAGATCACTGATAGTTAGAGGAAATAAGGAGTAGACAGCCAATAAACATTCCTAGTCAGTGAGACATCTACCAGCTCATAGAAAAAGGAGCTAGAAAGACAACAAAGTCCAGAGGTATCATCCTTCAGACCACTAGTGAAGGACACTTCGAATATCAAGAAGACATTTATAGACATAAAAGCCAAAAATGATCCATTGAGACTTCAAGTTTATAATCAATATTTGAAAATGGCCCCCACAAATCAATAGAGATTGATGTCAGCCTATGACATCAAGGAAGGTAAAATGGTAATGAGTCATTTTAAGCCTAAAGTGCAGTAGCCTCAAAAAGCAGCAGACTACCTTAGAACCAATTTTTAGGTTATGGTAAAGGATATTCATCCTTTGGATTAGATTGAATTACATAAACAAACTGGAGAAATGATTTATTCAACTTTGACTGGTAAGGCAATGATGGCCCAAAGGTTGCAAAATTCCTTGGATAATACATCTGCCCAACTGCATCTGGAAAAAGCTTCTTCCCAGGCCAAAGATAAAAGAATAAAGTCTTTAGAAGAAAAAATTATTGTATTGGGTCATAATCCAAAAGATATTAAGGCTACAGAAGCCTTAATTAAAAAGAAAGATGATGATCTTGCTTCCTTAAGGAAACAACTAAAGCTGCCACCTTCAAGGAATCCACAGAATGCTAAGGTCATAAAGCAGAAATCTGAAGAAGAGCTAATGGGTTTGCTCTTAAAACTTAATGAACAAATGAATGAGACTGAACAAGAACTTGAAAAAGCATTGAAGGAAAAGCAGGGAGAGTCGACCTCTCAGCCTCCCAACGTGATACTAGTAGTCTCAACAGTAGTACCTTATACACTTTGGACAACACTAGCACCAAACATCCCAACAGCCACAGCAGAAGTGGTCACAGGTACAACAACAACAACGCATTTAGCAAGATTAGCACAGGGCAACACTGCCAATTTGAGCACTGAGGAACTAATAAAATCAATGGAGGAATTTAAGCTCCAAGTTACAGAACTCCAAAAAACAAAGGAAAAATTTACTACCTTGGAACAAAAGTATAATCTCTCAAAGATAAATGTTGCAGAAAAGACAAGAGAGATCAACAGGTTAGAAAAATTGGTGAAAGCATTAGAAAATGATCTCACATTGGAGAAAACTTTGAAAGAAATCAAGGACATTCTTTGGGCCAACATCACTCAATCAATAAATAATGTTTGGCCATCAATCCAAATAATGTATGAGAAAAATGATTTAGTTAAACTGGCTCTAGAAGAAGTTCAAAATGCAAGGGAAGAATTAGGAAATATGCCTGAAGAAGCCAGCGAGCTCATACAGTTTTTAAATACCAAGAAAAAATATCAGCTTGAAGAGCTAGGCATTCAAGATAGAACAGGGACAATTTTGGAGGTAAAAAAGGTTTTTACTAAAAGAACTCTAATGCAAAACTTAGAAAGAAGGTGCGATGATATGCAGGAAGAAATCAATGCTTTTACGAAAAGATTTGATATATTGCAGAGTAAAGGGTTGCCAAGTCCTTTACTTATTCATGATAAACTAATTAGTCATCAAGACTATGTGGAGAAATTGAATCAGTATGCAGACAACTAGGCAAGTCCATCGACAAGTTCATCAGCAGCAAAAGCGTTGCCTACAAGAAAAATTCTTTATAACAGTCTAGAAAAATTGTTCTATGTCGAAAATGAGATAAAGGACTTGTTTCCAATTCAGCCTACCTTTTTCAGATACACAGAAACTGATGAGACCTTGAGAAAGCTTCAAAGAACCAAAATACCAGAAGCACAATGGTGGGAAGATATGTTGGACATTTTTGTAAAAATATCCTTGGATACATTTTGGTTATTTACTACAGTAAGTAATGGTAAAAAGGATAAACAGAGATCAAATAGGTCAAAGTGTATCAGTACAGATAAAGAGTATCAGTAAGAACATGGAAGCCAACACAGAGTTACCAAAGAAGACAGCAGCAAGCCAAATTATAGGGCCTGCCTCCAGCACACTCACAAAAATAGGAACAAAACAACATCGACTTACCTCTTCTCCTATCTACGAGACTATTTGTCTCTATTTTCTTGTAACTTATTTATGAGTCATCCTAAAATATATCTCACTCTGTTAGGAGATATTTTTTTAATTTTTTGTATAAATACTCCCTCAATTAGATTATTGAGGGGGGTGGATTCTTAGACTTTACTGTAATACTGATTATTTTGGAATAAAGTGTTGTTGGACAAATTTTGTATGGCTAGATGGATAAAGAATTGATGCAAAGGACTTTTCATAGGATTCTTGAGTCAGACACCAGATTAATAAGTCTCCTATCTCTTATTTTTTAAAGTTTTTATTGTTTATTATACCATCTATGTTTCATATCTGAATGATAAACAAAAAAGAATAATTCAGAAAGTGCTTGAGTGCAATCTGTTTTCAATCATTGTTATTCTTAATGTTTTCCTATGAACTAGTATGAACAGTGAATTCTTAATTGATCTTGTTTCCTAGTTTATTCATTCTGATTATTTGGTAAAGAATTCTTAATTGCCCTTTATTAATAATCATTCAATTTCCCTCTTTCGAATAGGTTGAAGGATTCTTAATTTCCCTTCACCCATTTTGAGTCCATTAATTTAAATCTTTATTTGTTCCCTATTTTATTACCTTGCCCTGTGAAACCATCCCTTGTTAAGAAACTAAATCTAGTTAAGTCATCTTTTTTCAATCCATTATCCCAATGGCCTAAAATACTCAGTCCTACCATTATACTATTGAATTCCACCACCCAAACAAAATCAACATCCTTAAACTTTCATAACTAGCCTAATATCTTTAAAAACAAAGCTAAAACTTAAAGAGAGAGCCCTCTCTGGGTACAGATTGGCTAGATTCTATACCTAAAATTTGGTTTGTGGTTACCTCATACCCCTTTCCTCTTCCCAACAACTTCAAGGAAAGTCTGAGTGATAACACCATGATACAATGATATTTTATTGGTATGTGCTTGGTCTTGGAATAAAGAACTTGACTTTTGGAGATGCTTATTGCACTTGTGTTGTCTACCATGATAGGAAGAGTATCTTGATACTCAATATGAATGCCTTGAAGAGTTTTCTTAATCTATAGTATGTGTGTAAAACAAGAGGTTGCTGCTATATATTCAACTTCAATAATGGACAAAGAGATAGAACTTTGTTTCTTGCTTGCCCAAGCGACCAAAAAATCTCCCAAAAAGTGAGCTGCTCCTAAAGTAATTTTCTTGTCATCAATACTACCAGCCAAATCAACATGAATAAAAGTAATAAAATTGAAATTTTTTCCTTTGGGATAGCATAATCCATAGTCAATAATTCCTTTATTGAATAAATTTCAAACAAAGTGTTGAGTCTCCAAAGTGTCATCCACTTCTACCCACATTTCCATCATTTCAACCTCATTCTGTAGCTCATCCCTCATTCTGTATCTACATAACCCTACATTAAGTAACAATTTTCATGATCATATGGGTTTAGCATTATATCTTCCAAAGTAATTTATTTTAAGTATTTTAAGTGAATTTGTGATTAAATATTATAAAATTAACATGATTTCATATATACATAAAAGTGGTATAAGTTTTGTGATATTGTAGGCCCACTTGGAGATTCTAGAAGGGTCCTACTTGGCCTCCTAACTACAAATTCGAGTTTCAAATTTCAACTCATGAGTATTTGTAGAAGATATGGATCATTAAGCTAAGCACATTCAAAGGAGAAGAATCGTGGATGTTTTGATATGTGTCATTATCCAAACTATGAGAGAATTTGGAGAGGATTTGTATCTTGTATTTTTAGGAGATTTGTTGTAACCACATGAGATAAATGTGGATTTAGAAGATATTTGATGATATAAAGTTATCTTCAATTTTTTATAAATAGGAGTGCAACATTCATACAAAGGGTTGTAAATGGTTGGTTGTAAATTGTTAGTTGTTAGAGTTTAGAGGTAGCTAATGGCTAGTTGATAGTTGGAGTCTCCAAGTTCCATTCAAGATGTGATTTGTAAAGTGAGGAGAGAGAATTATTGTAATATACTGTAACATTTTTATGAAATACATACCACCACTTTTATCTCCAGAATGTGATAGTTGTTCGGTGTGTTTTCTGAGGAATGGAGGCCCCCCATCAACCCCAATTTGCATACCTTTGTACATATTGGTAACAGAGTATAGTTTTTTTATTTCATTTATTTTCAGCATGTGTGTTTTTATTTTTTGCAAGTGTGCTTTTCCTTTCAGGAAGTGCGATTTCAATTATGAAAGCATGGTGTGATTTCAATTATGCAAGTGTGGAGTGATTTCATTTATGCAAGTATGGTGTGATTTCATTTATGCAAGTGTGGTGTGATTTTCATTTACGTAAGTGTGATTTTTCTTTATGTTGGGTTTGGTTTGGTTTTGATTGATTTAATTTGTTTTGAATTAGTTTTAATTGCATTAGATTAACCTAATATGAATGATAACCACCTAGTACATTTAGTACATGTATACCTCGTCAGTTTACGAAACCCCAGGTTGACAAATTAAATGATAGGGATTTAACTCACAATGAAATCACCCAATATTTTGGTGTTGTTGCTTGAGAGGTATACGTAGCTGTTTATTTTGAATTTTAGAAAATTTATTTTAGTCCCATTCATTTTTAGATGCATATTTAAAATCATATTAAAATAATTTTTCAGAAAATAATAATAATAATAATAATAATAAATTGTACTAATTTGTGTGTACAACAGGAATTATCAACCAGTTGGAGAAATTCATAGGAAATTGAGGGTTTGAAGAATGTTCTTCATTCCTTACTTCTTGATTGCATTATCTAAACAATTGGTTTTTCATGCTTTGATGATTTTTAACGTACATTTTTCTAACCTTAGCATGAATATCATTTTAATCATGTTATGCACATGGTTACACTGGAAATATGCATACACTTGATAAATTCTTCTATTTCCAGTAGAGTAGAGTATGTAATCAATAAAATCAAGTTTTGTGATGTTTTATTTTTTAATTTCATGTTATTTTCAATTTTATTTTATTTGGTGGTGCAATAAGAGCCACAAAACTCACTAATGATTTGCAGGAGGATGAAGAAAGAGAAAGAAGTTTTGAGAAAAGAGGAGAACATATAGAGTTTTGAGAGCCACAATCTGAATTTATAGATCAAATAATAGTGTTTTGTCTTTTAAATTTCACATTACAATTGAATAAAGAGCTTCAATATTATTGAATATGCTCTCTTCTTACACTCCCTTTGATCTGGAAGACCAGAAAATAAAATTGAACCAAGTTAGTTTTAAAAAAATTGAATAAAAACTGGATAATAAATATAAATTCACAATAATAAGTATAATTAAAGACCTTTAGAAATTTCAAACAGAAAAATGGATATCTCCAATGGATCCAACACTATTGAAAACCCCTGTTTTGACTCTTTTTTCCCCTCATTTGACCAAACATTGAGAAAGATATGACTGTTTCAAGTTTCTACCCAATTCTACTATTAATAGCCCTACAATTAGACTCAAACCTGGCCAGTGCGCCCAAAAATCAGGAACGGTGTGCGAATTTTCCCTTACTGACTAGCAGGAGAAATTGTAGGACTGTTAAGATAAGCTCCCAGGTCTGAAAATCTTGGTCACGTGGCGCCATGCACCAAATTTGGTGCTGAAAATTAAGGGGCTAATCCTAATATTTCCAAAAGTGCACACCCATAACCTTTAAATATATTTTTAGGAGTAAATTTAAACAAGGAATATGGTAGCTTAGTTGGTAAAGCACTTTGGTTGTTTGCAACAGGTCTCAGGTTCAATTCCTATGGAGGCTCTTTCAACTTCACATAAATTTTAGCCCACCATGAGGAGGCCACGTGGCAACCAATGGTTGGTCCATGTGGCATTTCCTCATTGGCCCACTATGGGAACCCATGACCCAATGAAAATTTAACACGTGTCTACAAATAAAACAGTGCCAAGTGTCAATCATGTATTGGCCAATGATGAACCAGTTAAATAGTTCCATGTTTCATGACCCAGTCAGCATACAAACTTCTGACTGAGCATACCTGCAACTCAAAAATTCATTTTTAGTTGTTTACTAAAACAATCAGTTTACAATTCTGGGAGCATCTAAAGTCAGATTTCAATGAAATGAAGTGCATTGGATTCAGAGAAATGATACCTACCCTTTGGTGCTAGTTTCAATATGATCCAAGAATTTTTAATTTTGAGCATTTTCTTGATCCATGGGATCATGGACACCAAATAAAAATGAAACACATAGTTACAGACTTACACCTGCATAAAAACCCTGTAATATTAAAAACCCAACTGCTATAATTAAAAAACCACCATCCGAGTCTAAATTGCAAGTTATAAAGTGGAAAGGCAGTACAACGATCGATGTTTTTGGTAGCTACAGAATCAGTAAAATTCAGTAGCTTATGCAAATTTGGTTTATTATCTATTGATGAAGCATTAAGTGTATGGAGAAGAGGTATCAAGCTCAAAATTGGTAAGAAACAGGTAAAAGTGCATTTATGTTTTCTTGAATTTGTTTCTTGAATTTATTTTATTAGTACTATTTTTGATTTCTTTTTTGTATATATCGAGATGAAGAGAGACTGGTCACCTCTCTCTCTCAATAGAATTACATTTTATTGCAGAAAAAAAGTGTTAAGTTTTTGTAGGCTCCAGGACACGATGAAAGAAGATCACTATATGCACGAGAAGACCAAGTTTATCTCAGAAGAGCATGATCATTTCATGCCAAATCAGATCCATTACACTATTGATACTAAACAAAATACCAATTTTACCAATGCCACTCATTTGAAGCATGTAGTCGATCCATAAATTTCCATCTCCCTACTACCAAAGAACTCATTTTCCTTCACAATCGTCATACTTTCCTGCATCATTTTCACTCATCTTTCCCAAAAATAAGATCATTCAACTCCCTTACAAAGCCATGTCACCCCATTTTAATTTTCCTTTCTACCAAATAAATCCCACTTCAATGCAATTTTTTCATCCATAGTGTTAGCCCCCTATAAATTCCCTAATAAGCAAGTAGGGGGCTAAATTATTTTTGAGCCTTCAAGGAATGAATTTTTCCTAAAAAAAAATCATCCTTGAAAGCCTCTCCATACCCTCTGCCCTTTGGTAAAATTCCACTACTGTTTCTAAGCCAAAAAGCCTCAATGATTGTAAAAAATTGTGCTAAAAAAGGTCTGCATTTGCCCATGTATCCCTGTAGTGTGTCACATTTTAACCTTCTTCACCTATGTCAAAGTCTCCCTTTTTACCTCCCCCTAAACCTTATAAGTCACCTATATTCCCCTATTAAAACCTCCAAATACCCCTTGTTTGATTTAAAACCCCCTATTCCCTTTACCGCAACCTTTCCCTAGCCTTAAATTGCATTAAAAAGAGCTGAAAATCCATATTTTAACATATTTCGGGCCTAGCCCCCTTCGGTTAGCCCCCTTTAACTTTTCACACACATGAATTGGATGCTAGAACCACGTGCTAGCCTGAAAAGTGCTTATCTCGATCTGATTAATATGGTTCATAAGCATTCTTCCCACCGTCGATTTCTTGTAATCCAACGGCTCGCAACTCATCTGCACCAGTGGTCCCCACTGACGAACATTGTTCAAAAACTGACGGTTTCTATCGCACTGCCTTTGGAAGGTGGGTGGTATTTTTCATTTCGTAGCGATGCCATTCACCGCATGACACGTGGTTCTAAGCACTATTTAAAAACCACCTCCCATCGCACATTAACATTCAACCATGGACTCGGCGCGATATGCATGTACACCATCCGATCTAAAGCTATCCATCCAATGGTGCTCGTGCCACGAAGATGCTAGGGAGTTAATCCAAGGCAGATGGATCCTTGTCCCACTATCCGTCACCCTCCGATGAGTTTTCCATCGTCGATCTCCTCTTGAGATCAGGCGGTCCGGATTTAATTTTCACCCTGCCATTGACTCGGTCGCGCCACGTCACCATTCCATGTGTTTTCATCGCATTTTCATTCATTTTCTATATATTTCATTCGAAGGTCAATCTTTAATGTTTTACCTTAAAACTCCCTCTCCCGCCATCTTCCAATTGCATCTCCACGATTCCGCCACCTGTCCTCTAGTCCTCCATTACGTCCGCCCACCCCATGCATAGATTTTCTTGACGTGTTTTCGTGTTTTGCAGGGTCTCGGGTTGTGAAAACCTCCATTGTTCACAATCACTATTCCAGTGACATAGAGCACAAAGAAGGCCATTGTTCGAGCCTGACATTGCAGAAAAATGTTTGGGAGGGATTTAACAGGAAATATTTCATCATTTTACGATGCGCGACACTGTCAAACCCCCCAGCACCATTAAAACTCAAATTTTTCACAGTCAGAGACAGTAATGGAGCGACAAAGAGTATCAGTGAAAGATCAGAGAATGGCTGAGGGTGTAGAAAGCAATATGTATCAGTGTCACCATCAGCAGAATGTTCCCACCTGTGAAAGGACGAAGTGCCCATACTGTTTCCATTCAATACCTTGTTCCTGAAGAGATTTCTACCCTGACAACAGTCCTAGGCTATCAGAAGAATTTTTTACACAGTATGGCAGGCCCTGGCATCATTATTCTACCTTTTTTTCTATTCACCAGAAGTATTGCAGAGGGTTACAACAAGTACATCAAAGTCGTACCTGGAGTAAATTGCAGCTTGACGAAGACCACTGTTTCATCCATAGAGTACCAGAGATAAATGCCCAGAATTTAAAACATAATGGAGCCTAGACCCTCTTCCTCTTCTGAGTTTTAATGCTACATTTAGTTTTTCACCTACCTCCTCTGCCTCTTTTCTAGCTATAAAATTCATGAAGAAACTCATTGTAAGGTTGTTGATCGACTATCTGTGAATTGCAAGCTGTTTCTCTTGAGACATGTTCTCTGTGTAAAGTTGTAAGATAGGCCGAGGAAGATGTTTTCAGACTTAATATCAAGCTATTGGTAATGTTGTTCTAGACTATTGTTGCTCTTTAATATGACAAGCACATTTCTTTGGATCCCGATTTAAAGCAGCGGTGATGTTTTTCTGTCTTTGTCCATGTTTCCTTTTTTAGTTCATTGCATTTCATTTCTTCTGGCTCGCATCAGAAATCTAGCATAGGATTTACCCTTGTTAGGTACCCTATGTTTCTGCTCTCCTTGCCTTCAATGTTTCCTACTGTATGTATTATTTGAGGATTGATTTCAAGCTAATTTAACTAGTGTAGTGGTCATATATACTGCTAGCTGATGTATGAATTAATGAGTTTGTTCTTAGATGTTATTGGTAATTTTTAATTGAATGAATTGGGATAATGAGAGCTTAGAAATTTGTCTCTGTCTCACTAGGATCCTTTTCATTTAATTGAACCTTCCTAAGATCCCTTAAGCTGGATGCCAAAGCATTAAGAGTTCAAAGTCTCTCTCTGATCTTAGGTTTTCCACTTTCTGTTCTAAATATTTAATGTTTCCTTGTCTAAAGAGTTAACCTTTTAGTTCTTGGATCACAGGTTGTCCAATGGCACGTCCTGTCCCTGGATTTGATTCCTGGAAGGCCACCTTGGAGGTTTCCTTGTTTTCACCTTCTTTCTTGCTTTCCTCACCACACAATCATATTTAAGATCCAATGCTTTAGATGACTAGCCCAAATGAAAGCCTGCATATTGAATAGCAAGTAAACCCTTTTCTGACTCCATTTCCCAATGGTCTTGATTTTCTCTGAATCATCCCTTCTTTGTCTAAAATCTTCTTTGCTCATCCTTGTCTTATATTGAACCCTTCTTTCCTGATTCCCAACAACCAAACAAAATCAAACAAACAACCCTGTGCCTATAACTAGCCTAATATCTTAATTTTGAGCTTCAAATAAATAAAAACTTTACTTATACGGAGAGATCCCTCTCTAGGCCCAAGAGGGCTAGATTCGAGGGTTTGAAAGTGGTTCTGATGTTGTCTCATCTTTTAGTCTTGCCAATCTGGCCAAAACATGGGAACCCCAACATAATGGCGACTCCACTAGGGAAATTATGAGTATTTTCCATCTCACTACATCACAAGAGCCTCAGAAACCTACAATCTCTGGTTAGGTTGGCAGTTAAACATGCCTATTCACAAATCAACCTCTATACCACTTGTTTTGTTTTCTCCCAAACTCTTAGACAGAGTCTGGAAAGGGATAGACAGCCTCCGGATCTCATCCTCTTTCAGAGGTGAAATATCTGGTAAATTCCCTCCCATTCCATCTCTGGTTATAGTTTGTTGTGTTTAAGGATTTCCATAAAAAGGATATTACAAAAGCACTGTGGTGTACAGTATACCCTCTTGAAACATCCTAAACCTTCCACCTGGCGACTCCATAGTTCCTAAATGATTAAAAGACTCCACTGGTGATCAGTAGGCCTGGTGATTATCTTGGTTCACATAAGACTCCACTGGGAGACCAGAGCCCATTACAACATCAACCATAATATAAATAACAAGTAGGGTTAAGCTACTTTGTCAGAAAACAACATTCTGGCTTCAAGAACCATTCATACAAGAGCTTATCCTAACCCAAACCCACCTGAAATAGTTGACAACCCTGAGAGCATCCTCTGAAGATCTCCCACACCTAAAATACCAACTATTTCCAAACACATCCATAGAGATAACTCTATACCAGAAGACTTTACAGCTCTATTAGACCCACTTTTCAACCTAGACCCTCAAAACTATGTACCTAGAACTAGGTACTTTGGTGTCGTAGACTAGCCATACCTTGAGCTTCCTAGTTCAGAACCTCAAAGTGGTAAACACATTAGGTATAGACAGACCCCTCCATCTACACCTCCTGATATTCGCTTCATTCAAAACTTGGGGCTCTGTCACCCCAAATCGGTTCAACAGACTTCTGTTGGTCCTAATATCCTTGTCATCCACATACCAGCTACTCAAGCTAACCCCTTACATCTGCAAAACCTCATCATGGTAGCCTGGTATGCACCTCTAGTTTTACCCCAGCCTCTAGTGCCCCTACCCAACGATTATTAATCAAAGATCCCACACTTCACTGTAAAGGAGTCCACCACAGCTCAGAACCACATGGACAGGATGGAAGATTCTTTTGACTACATGGAGATAGATGATGATACAGTCTGTTAGCCACCTGTAAATTTGATTATTCAAAAAGGTGGCTAAATCTATTTTTGAGCCTTCAAGTAAAAATTTTTCTCACTAAAAACTGTTGGCTCTTGAAGACTTTTCAAAGGCCTCCTGCCTCTGTCTAAATCTGCACTGATATTTACTTCCTAAAAAATTCTGAAGTTCTGCTGATTCCAAATGAAAGACTGCTGCAAGACCTTCATTTTCCCCCTTCTCAAACCTTCATTTTCTCCCCTTTTTCTCCATAAAAACTCCCTTGTTTTCATAAATCCTCTTCTTCCATTTATGAAAATCACTTTCCCATAGTTGAAAACCCATTTTTTAACTATACCGAAACCCTTGAAACCCTTTGAAAACGTTGAAAAATCAATAAAAAATGCATATTTTCTATGTATTGGACTTAAGCCCCCTTGGGCTAAGTCCCTAGCCTTTCTGCCCATACACCCTGGCGCCGTGACCGTGCGCTGAGCCAGTCAGGTGCTTAACCGGTTTAAATAAATATTTCTTTGCAAAACATTAAAAAACCTTTTATATTTGTTAAACCATCGAAAAATTCATTTTTAATTTTTCTGCCCGTGAAAAATTATGGAGCAATCTCGACCGTCGATCTGATCTACAGATCGGACGGTGTGGAGCGCGCCTCCCTGTGGACCCCCCAGTCATGCACTGTTTTCCCAAAAGCAGCGGTATCCATCGCACCGCCTTCGGGCTAAAGGTTGTTTTCCCCCGATGGCCAGAGATTCCATACATCGCTTGACACACGTCCCTTGTACTATTTGAAAACCATTGTCCATCCGTCATCCATCGCGCGTTAATGTTCGGACCAGGACGCCCAGCGATAATGCTGTGGATCGTCTAATCTGGGTGTTAGTATGAATCCTTTGTCGAAGTGTACGAAAAAGGACCACTTTAGCTACGCATAACTAATAGCCCTAACAACAAAAGTGGCTGCCAATATCTTCAGATCTGCGATTAGTTAGACAATAAAATAGCTGCAAAACACTAGATCTATGTATGGAAAGACATTAAGCAGTAAAATAAAGGGTTTGCTCCATGCATCCAACAGACAAGACACGAACACAATTTTTTGAAAGAATTTTTATATTACAGGGCACCTGGGAGGAAAACAAGAAGGTGTATCCAGCTCTCCTCAATGGGATGGGTTCTTTGTAGTCCTCAGCACTTCAGATCTAAGCTTTCTCTCTCTTGTAGGTGTAGAAAACCCAAAGCAAAAATGAAGCTCAATGGGAGCAAATGATGAAAAATGAGACCAAGTGTATAGATCCAGAGTGATCTAGTAGGCAACAAAAGGTGAGGAATGGTAGGAAAAACCCTCCTATTTATAACAAAATATTGGGTCATTCTAGATCTTGGTGCATGGGTTAACCAGATCTAGATCCACTTTTTATGGAATATTTTATTATATTTGTTGGAGGGAAAAGGTATTTGACTTGGGTCGAATCCCTTAATTTGTCAAAAATAAATAAATAAATGATTTATTTATCTTTTTAAGGAAGCGGTTAGAAGATAATCAAATAAATAATGATTTATTTAATTATTTATGGGTGATTTGGTCATATTTA